>CANNZV010002195.1:0-109698 GCA_947561585.1 Caprella mutica | reverse complement strand
GAATGAATTTGGTCCTGGACAGAAGAAATTCGAGAGAATTTTGAATAATCCTTCAACCTCGCAGGACTCCTATTCTCTAATTGCTCTTGGTGAGGCTAGTGTAGAAAATGATCGTGCTATTTAGAGTGTATCTGACTGTAGCTACTAGCTATACAGTGTGGAGGGTAACTCACTATAAAATATATAGTGACTGACTCACTATAGCTATACAATTAATATTATTCTCGTTATCAGGTAACGTGTGGCTGACTACTCTCCACCAACCCCAAAGGGACAAGTCCCGAGAGAGTAAGCACCAAGAGAGGGCTCTAGCAATGTACAAACAGGTCCTCAAGACTGACCCCAAGAACATATGGGCTGCTAATGGCATTGGCTCAGTGTTAGCTCATAAGGGTTACATTAATGAGGCGAGGGATATATTTGCCCAGGTGAGAGAGGCCACTGCTGACTTCAGTGACGTGTGGATGAACATCGGGCACATCTACGTGGAGCAGAAGCAGTACATCAGTGCCATTCAGATGTACGAGAACTGTCAGAAGAAGTTCTTCCGGTACCCAAATGTTGAGGTGCTGAGTTACCTCTCCAGGGCCTATTTCAAGGCTGGTAAGCTGCAGCAGGCGATGCTCACTCTCATCAAAGCACGTCACGTGGCTCCCCAAGACACGGTGGTGCTCTATAATTTGGCTCTGGTGCTCCAGAAGCTGGCCACTGCTGTACTCAAGGACGAGAAGAGTGGCTTGGCTTCCGTACTGAGGGCCACTCAACATCTTACTTTAGCTTACAAGTGAGTCCTGAAACTGAAATGGTGATTGATAAAATGTATAAAGATTATCAATCTCCTAATCTTTGAAACAAATGGCTACATCATAACTAAAGTTTTTTTTCCATCTTGTTAAATGGTAAAAAATCATTGTAAATTCAATTTGTTTATATAAATGTTACGATCTTCACATTAAAATTGTTCTAATTTTGTTATTCGTTTTAGAAACTAGAAGTAATTTTCTGACAGGAAGCAGTCATTTAGTATTTTTCCACATTTTAGGTACTTCCAGCATCTTTCTGTTCATGGAGAGCGTCTTCGTTATGACCTGACTGCTGCTGCTACCGAGGCAAGTCAGTGCAAAGATCTGCTGAGTCAGGCCCAGTACCACGTGGCTAGGGCCAAGAGACTCGACAACGATGAGAGACAACTCAAACAACAACAAGAGGAGCAAATGAAGAAACTGCAGGAGAAGATTCTCACTGAGAGGAGCATGAGAGAGAAGAAGAAGCTAGAGGATGCTGAGGCTAAGGTGAGTGGTGTGGTGGAGTTGCAACTTAATTACCTAGTGCTGTTGTTGTCGATCTTACACCGAGAGACAGTGTAGCCGCCACCCAAGGTGGGGGTTGCAGAGGTTAACCCCACTCCTCCCAGCCGAGAGTGCATAGGTTAGGCCAAGGACCATGAGTCGGAGATGAGCATGGGGTCGGCTGTATGTGTTTGTTAGCGTTGTGTGTGTTACCTAGTGCTTTTATGCAGTTTATTCCGTAGACTTTTTTCATCGGAACAAGTCCGATGAATGAATCTAAATCAAATACTTAAATCTATTAAAGAATCTATTACAGCAGAAAATAGAAATTTAGTGAGATAAAACCATTTTGAAATCAATTTATTTTGGTTTTTAATTTGAAAGTATTGTTTTTACAATAAGATTAAAAGAAAGACTACATGTATTATATAACAAAACAATCTTGAAAGTTAGTGTAAATTAAGAAACTATTCATATTAATTCTTTAGTATTGAGCTGAACCACGGATTGTTTGGGTAAGTTTTGAATTATTGGACTATTCCTCATTTTCGGACACGTAACAAAAAATTCTAAAAAAAAATTCTATTTTTATAAGTTAAATAATAATGTTCTTATGCTTTTTCGTATGTTTTTGTAAATTTGGATCAGTCCAATAATTCTGAACTTCCCCTAGTTTTTTAAACTGAATTTGCAATTCGATGTAAATATTTACTGGTTGTGTTTGTTTTAACAGGCTAAGGCGAGAGAGGAATACATTCAGAAGACGAGAGACGCCGTGAAGACAATAGTGCATGAAGCACCCACTAGGAGTGGAGGGGGAGGTGGCAGAGGGAGGAAGAGAGCAAGGGATGACGGGGAGATAGTCTCCAGCTCTGATGATGAGGGTGGAAAGAGGAGTGGTGGGGAAGAACAGTCTGTCAAGAAGAAGAAGAAAGGAGGAAGCAGCAAACAAGAGAGAGGACGGTAAGAATCTTAGGTTTATTTCACACGGGACGTTCAATCTGAGTGTACATACAAAACACATATTACATACATTGATTCAAATATTGCGGTTTTTCATGCACCATTTTTTTTGCTGCGGCATAAAAAAAACTCCCTTGTGAATGGGGCCTTATGACTGTAGTGTACACATTTCTCAAGGTTTGGTAAATAAACATTGTCCCTCTATCTATGTATTTATATCTTTCAATAGCTTTACAACAATCATTAGTAGCTAACACACATCCATCTTCTAGCTAATATACATTAGAATTATTTTTATTACTTTTAGACTCATATATATTGGTTTTCTTTATTCTCGTTCAGCAAACGTACACGTGATTCTGAAGGAGGAAACAGCAGATCTAAGAAGTCCAAGAAGGCGGTGATGAAGAGTGAAGGTCTGTCAGGCAAACAGAAGATGAGGATAGTTTCCAAAGCCACTATTTCTGATGATTCGGACACTGACTCTGACAGAGAAAGTAGCAGACTGAAGATAGCAGAGAAGGTAAGTGTATCTCTATGTTTGTGCCTAGTACTCTATTGCATTCAAACCGCTATGATTATTAATAACAATAAATGGTTAGATTCCATAGAGCCCTACATTTAAAAACAATTCACTATGACGTCAAACCAATAAATCTCAGGCCAGTGAATATATGATGGCTCTTTTTGTTCATAACAAAGTAATTTCTGCAACTCTATATCTAGGTCCTAGACTCCTAGAGTATGACTTTTTTCTACTTTTGCGTAAGGATCATTTCACCTATAACTTCATTGGTACTTAACAGATTTCATCAATTTTATTTTAAAATAAAAGAGCATAGATATGTCTCTATATTTTCTAGACAGATTAGAGAAATTTTAATTAATTACTTCAAAAAATGACTTTTCAGTGATAGAGTAGGGACTTTCCATTATTTCAAATAAATTATACCCACATGATCACATCTCAGCTTTCCCTTAGAGTGTTTACCCCAGGGTGTTCCACTTGTTATCTTTACTTTGCTGTATTGTATCTGTTGTCTGTGTCTATCTGATGTTGTAGATAAAAAGTTTAACCCTCCTGTATGTGTATTTACCCACGTTTAACCATAACAATTCTATCTGCAGGACGACAACAGTGATGATGGTGGAAAGAGAAGAATTCAATCGGATGATTCGTCAAGATCAAGATCTCGTTCAAAATCAAGAAATAGATCCAAATCTAGATCGCGATCGAAATCTGGATCACGATCCAGAAGCAGATCGAAATCTGGATCGCGATCCAGAAGCAGATCGAAATCTGGATCGCGATCCAGAAGCAGATCGAAATCTGGATCACGATCTAGGAGCAGATCGAAATCTGGGTCTCGTTCACGAAGCGGCTCTAGATCTAAGAGTCGATCAAACTCTAGATCTAAAAGCAGGTCTCGATCAGGCAGTAGATCACGGTCAAGAAGTCAACCAAGATCTCGATCAGGTTCTAAGTCTCCGAATTAGGATTGTAAATTCCGGATTGATCTTTGAAGTAAATTTAGGTATAATTAGCTATTTTCTATTTCAATTCAGAATTTAATTAAGAGTTTTAGTTAATAGCAAAACAGATAAACAATAACGGGAGGAACTCCTATCACTTCCAGACTATTATATTTTTTTCCTGAAGCCTATTTTGTACAATATTCACAAAAGTTATCAATAATGAATTGAAAATATATCAATTACCTAACATGTTTATACTTGTAAAAATTTTAGTTACATACATCAGCAAATGCATCAACCTCGTCTCTATAATGAAAATTGATTGGTCATTGTGTGTCATTATTACCTTTTTTTTACAAGTTTCCTTTTGTGAAAATTGTAATGCAATTGAGCATGTAGCCAACAAAGTTATTTCCACCATCCATCACTAGGATTCGATTTGGAAATAAATTCCATATCCAATCATTTATTTTTCTGATTTTAAGAATACATGTAAAAAGAATCTTAAAACTTTTCAGTTTACCATCTCAGTTCTAGATAGCTGAATAACTTTATAGCTTTCAAGGAAAAGCGAGCAAGTTATTCTACTTTTTATCAAAGTGTTAGGTATATCATGCGAACTAAATGGGTAAGCAGTTGTCACTATTGTATGGATTGGATATTTTGTATAGATTTCTTATTGGCAAAAGATAAAGTTTAGTACATACCAACAACTTCCCCATAATCATATCATCATATCGCCCATTTTCAACAATATTCAGCTCTGTGACACGACTTTTGTGGATTTCATAATACATATCTTTGAAATCAGAGTCCATAGAGATAGATTGAATTTAATGATATTTCATTCTACTTGTACTTGCTCTTTACATTACCTAAAATTAATAAAACTAGCATCGTAAAATATCGTTAGCTCAGGATTGTTTGTTACACATTAATTTGCCTTTTAATTTACACTTCAAAATGGTGTTTGCCCCTGAAGTGGTTCAGTCTTGTTCAATAAAATTAAATGCGTTTCAAAGCAATAGTGTTAGTGAGATGTTCACTGCAACTTCACCATCTTGCTCATCTTTCATTCATCACAAAATGTATCTTGGTAAAACTCTTGATTTTACGATGCATGTTCATTGAGTTGTTTGGTAAAGTTTAATTAGTGCCATGAAAGAAAAACCTTCCATGAATTGAAAGTCTAGATTATTCTTTAGCAGTTTTGTTTCAGTTTGGAAGCTCAATACTATGTGAATCTTACTAACAAAAATTATGAAAGATCACGAATTAAAAAAAATTGATCTTAGTAATTTATTTATCGTCGAGCTATTTAAATATATCAGTGACGTCATGACTTGCAGGTAATTACTAATTAAGTACCTACATATCAAGTTTGCGACGTGACGTCATGGCATTTCCATGTGAGATTTTTCTTGTAACTATTTAATAAATGAACTGTGGATCTAAATTATAAAATGAGATTGATAATTGCCTGGACTGGACCTTTAAACCTTGCATAAAAGGAGCAACCGAAGACTGCTATATTTTTTTCAATATTACGAAATGGTTGTGTGAAGAAATGATATTGAAGATTTTTTCAAATTTGGATTTTTATTAAATTAGATAAAAATATTGATATAGGGTTATGCCATTTTATATACTCTATTTCGTTTAAATTAAACTAGGATACATTATAACCTGAAATCGAACTCCAAAATATTGAGAAACGTGTTTTGGGGTAACTATCTAGGGAGATTTAACAAAGACTATAATCGTGCGGTGCTGTTGTATTCATGGAGATTCACCGCTGATACATGTGAGGATAATTTTTAGCTAAAGTTGATTATTTGTAATATTCAACATGGCGTCAAGAAATAGGAGAGAGAATAATCCCAATTTGAATACCATCAACTGCGCGTATATTGAAGGCTTGGTAAGTTTATGATTTACATCAATAGTTTACTATCATTTACATTCAAGTTTATTCCAGGAGAAACTACCTACCTACCGAAAATTCAATATTCTCCTGAAATCATCATTTTCATTTAATTAGGCTACTATAAAATATAAAGACTGTTAGGTATGAGACTAGGTAGGATTGATATAGGGTCATGCAGGTAAATTGCGGCCCTTTAATTTTTAATTGCGGCCCTTTAATTTTTAATTGCGGCCCTTTAATTTTTAATTGCGGCCCTCTCAAGAGTAAGAGAGTCTCTAAAACATTTTGAATCGAAATTATATACATCAAAATGTTGCATAGCTAATTCCAGTCTGCAGAATATGGAACATTTTTCCAAGACTCTCTGCGTGAGTTTTTGATTGAATTTTTAGAAATTTGAGATCTCTGCAGGAGATCTTGAATTAATTCCTATGTTACCATTAATTTAGCTGCGGGAAATTTTGAATTAATTCCTATGTTACCATTAATTTAGCTGCGGGAGATTCTGAATCTGCTACTGTGAGTCCAGTCTGTATTTGGTGCACAAAATTCCACTGACTTTTTGAAAAAGCTAAGAATTAAGAAAATCCACCATAAATTTTCAGTAATTTGGCTGATCCACCAACATTTTGCCCATTTTTCCACAGAAAATTAATGGTAACATAGGAATAAATAGCTAAATATCCACAGACTTTGTCAGAATATTATTTTCAATGAAAAAAATTCCACCGACAAGTCGGTGGAATTTACCATGAAATACAGTCTGGCTGTGAGTCAGAGAGTAACTGTCTCTCACATTAAAATCTCTGCGGGAGAAGCCATGTTTTAAAGTATGGACAAAGTCGCCAGTATATTGGCGACTTTTGAGGGGTTAAATAAGTTGGAAAATCTGTAAATAATAAGTAAATCACTCCTAAAATAATCTCAAGAGATACACATGCTTCTGGCATGAAGCATAAGGATGTTTCCAATTGTAAAATCTTCACTAGGAAGCCAAATTTCTCCTTTAAGTATCTTAAATGTGGCGACCTCAGCCGACCTGGATCCATTTTCTCACTAAACTGGCCAAGTAAAATTGTATGTCTTATAAACTCGCCATTTGTCTCTCCAGTTCTCTCCAAAATTCAACAAATTCTCTCCAAAATGATCAAATTTTCATAAATTCTCTCCAAAATAACATTGTAGCATAGGAGAAAAATAGATAAAACTCGCCATTTGCAATTGAAGGGCTCAAAATAACTGTCACAAACTCTCCATCAAAATGGCGAGTTTGGACATGCTTTATTACTTGGTAAACTGGCGACTTTCTTGCCACACTCTAAAACATGGGGGAGATGAGATGCATTCTGCAGACTGGATAGCTATCAAAAGAAGGACAGTGAATTGTTAGAATTAGGTTAAATAACAGTGGGTTAACAACGTTAAGACATAGAGTTTATTTAAAGAGTAAATATGTTATACAATTAGAAGTCTATTGAGAGATGAGTGGAACACATCTCTCACAGAGTAATGTAATGTAAAGAACCGACTGCCTTCAGAAACTACAAGCAGTGGTATTTAACCCTCGACGGAAGTGTGATCGACTTTAGACCTTACGTCCGTTTCTCATTAAAAGTAATACATGGTTATTGAAACAATAGGTAATTTAATGTAGCTGAGCTAGTCTAACAGGAAATTAATATTAAACATATAACGAGTGTGTAATACATTTAACTAAAATTTCAACACTCCTCCTCACACGACATTATATATTTTTCATGCCTATTAATTCAACTAATTTGGTAAATCTATCAATAGGCAACGGTTTAGTGAATATGTCAGCGAGCATAGTTTCGCTGGGGCAATACACAAGTTTAATTGTGTTGAAGCAACAAGATCTCTAATGTAATGAAATTTAATATCAATGTGTTTCGATCTAGGATGATTTTTTGCATTTTTAGCAATACAAATAGCTGACTGATTATCCTCAAACAAAACTATAGGATTCTTATTTGGTACTTTAAGATCTAATAGTAATTTATTTAGAAATACAGCTTCTTGGGTATTCTCCAGAGAGGGAAACATATTCAGCTTCAGCTGTTGATAAAGCAACACATGACTGTTTCACAGAGCGCCAAGAAATAATGGAATTATTTAACATAAAGCATTGGCCAGAAGTACTTTTCCTATCAACTCTGTTTCCTGCCCAGTCGGCATCAGAATAACCTATCAACTCAGAATCTTCATTACCATATGTAATGCCAAGATCTGGTGTGCCCTTTAGGTATCTAAATATTCTCTTAATTGCAGACCAGTGCTTAGTGTTTGGATTGGAACAAAATTTAGAGACATTTCCAACTGCATAAGTTATGTCCGGTCTAGTTTTAGTAGATAGATACAGTAAGGCACCTACAGCTGACTGATATTTAGTTTTGTCTACTAGTTCACACTCATCAGTAGTTGGTTCCAAATGGGAATTAACATCAGCAGGGGTTGAAATAGGTTTGCAATTATTGAATTCAAATCTATCTAATAACTCGTTGACAAATGAAGATTGATTTAGGGCTATTTTATTTTCGTCTTGTACTATTTTTATGCCTAAGAAATAGGATAATTTTCCTAAGTCTTTCATCTCAAATTTAGCACTTAAATCAATCTTGATTTTAGTCAGATCATCATAGTTCTTACATGCTACAATAATATCATCTACTTACACAGAAATGAAGCATGGAGAGTTATTGATTAATTTAACATATATACAAGAGTCACAAGAGGACTGAATAAATCGTAAGGATTTAAGATATGCATCCAACGCATCATTCCAACATTTGGGTGATTGTTTTAATCCATACATAGATTTATTAAGTTTACATACTAAATCTTCTTTTCCTGGAATAGCATAGCCAGGAGGCTGTCTAATATAAACATTTTCTTTAAGATCCCCATTCAAAAAAGCAGAATTGACATCCAAGTGATGTACAAATAATTTTTGGTTAGCTGCTAAAGATAACATGGTTCGCACCGATTCAAATCTCACTACAGGAGCAAAAATTTCATCATAGTCGATTCCAGGTCTCTGTAAAAAACCCTGAGCGACTAATCTAGCTTTATATGAAACCACTCTACCATCAGATCCCTTTTTTCTTTTAAACACCCATTTAGATTTAATTATATTTAAATCTGAGGTAGGTTTTACGAGTTCAAAAACTTTATGTTTCTCAAAAGCATTTAATTCCCTCTCCATGGCATGTTTCCATTTAGAGGATTCAGAACCGCTATTAAGAGCCTCAGATACCGACCTAGGTTCGATATTGATATTCCCATTGACTAATAAACCCTCCTCCTCCTCCTCAAAATGATCATACTCCCAACTACCATATCTAATAGGAGCTCGACGAATTCTAGACGATCGTCTAAGATCCTCATTAGGACTGATAGCTGGTACAGGTTGCGCCTCAGGGAGGATTATTAGAGGATTATCGTCAGGAGGTTGATTCTCAGGTCCAGCAGGTTCTGAATCTTCTGAATGGAACACCAGTGGAGAGGTAGGAGTCTCACTCAGTTGAGGGCTCTCAATCTTAGATGAAATTGATTCATCAAAGGTTACATTCCTGGAAAAGAAGATTCTTTTAGATTCAACATCATACATCTTATACCCTTTAGTAACTGTGCCATAGCCAATAAACAGACATTTGGTAGCTTTATTTTCTAACTTTGATCTTTCCTCTCGAGAAATATGTGCGTACCCTGTGCATCCAAAAACTTTTATATGACCGATGTTGGGTTTTCTAAGATTTAAAGCTTCATATGGAGTTTTATTTACTAAAAATGAATTAATGCATCTATTATTTAGATAATTTGCAGTATATAGTGCTTCACCCCAGAATACCTTATCAATTCCTGAATCAGATAACATACATCTAACTTTTTCCATAATAGTTCTATTAAATCTTTCAGCTAACCCATTTTGTTCAGGAGTTTTAGGAATGGATTTCTGGTGAATTATACCTTCATTTCGTAAATATGATTCAAACTTATTTGAGGTATATTCTCCTCCATTATCTGACTGCAAGGTTTTAATTTTCCTTTCATAAATATTTTCAACCATAGCTTTCCATTCCAAAAACTTCTGAAACACATCACTCTTATGTGCAATAACATATATCCAGGAGTATCGAGTAGCATGATCAATAAAGGTCAGAAAATATGAATTATTACCCCTGGAAGTGGGAGTAATTTTCCCACAGACATCTGTGTGGGAACTTATTAATTTAAATTTTGACGTGTGTTTTGAAGCTATGATGTTTCAGTTGTTAGAGGCCGCAGTTAGTGAGTGGGCCGCAATTTACCCATGTTTTAAAGTGTGGCAGGAAAGTCGCCAGTTTAGTGAGGAAATGGATCCAGGTGGCCACATTTAAGATACTTTAAAGGAGAAATTTGGCTTCCTAGTGAAGATTTTACACTTGGAAACATCCTTATGCTTCATGCCTGATGCATGTGTATCTCTTGAGACTATTTTAGGAGTGATTTACTTGTTATTTACAGGTTTTCCAACTTTTTTAACCCCTTAAAAGTCGCCAATATACTGGCGACTTTGTCCATACTTTAAAACATGGCAATTTACCTGCGTGACCCTACTCTGCAATTTGATTGAAAGACTAGGTATTGAAAATTCTGAAATGCTTATTGGCCAAATCTCCTTAGGTATCTATGTCACGCGCGTTTGAGTGATCTGCAATATCGACTGATTTCGCTGTACAATCTGTTGATCAATAGTTTGCGCAGCCATCGATCGATAGCGCAACCATCGATCGATTCCTGCGCGTTCGAAGGATATAATTTTGTTTGTGTTTGAATAATATGGATTTTGTTAGTTTATGCATCTAATTGTTGCATTTAATAGAGCAACCATCAGTCGATTGTTGCGCGTTTGAATTATATAGATTTTCCTCTATCAATCGATAGTTGCGCTATCGATTGATATACATTATAAAATGTGCCAATTTGATGTACAAACAAAAAAATCATATCACTCGAACGCGCAGGGATCGATCGATGGTTGCGCTATCGAACGATGGCTGCGCAAACTATTGATCAACAGATTGCGCAGCGAAATCAGTCGATGTTGCAGATCACTCAAACGCGCGTGACATCTATAATCTAGCTATTCTAGACCATGTTTTAAAGTGTGGACAAAGTTGCCAGTATATTGGTGACTTTTGAGGGGTTAAATAAGTTGAAAAACTTGTAAATAAGGAGTATTTCACTCCCATAATAGTCTCATCACTCTCATGAGATGCACATGCATCAGGCAATAGGCATTAAGCATAAGGATGTTTCCAAGTGTGAAATCTTCTTCTAGAAAGTCAAATTTCTCCTTTTAAAGTACCTTAAATGTGGTGACCTGGATCCATTTTCTCACAAAACTGGTGACTTTCCTGCCACACTTTGAAACATGGATTCTAGAAAAAGTAGAAATATAATCTAAAGTTTAGCTAGTCTTAGTGTCTTTACTCTCTAGCTAAAAAATTCACTTTTCTGAACCTAAGATAAATAGTAGCTACCTAGTTTAAAAAATGAACAAGTTTCTAATTCAGTAATTCTATCATCTATGGATTCTTCTCCCATGTTATTTGCTGCGCCCAAATCCCAATTTCTGTAAAAAATCCTGGGTCTGAGACTCTGAGGTGACCTTCTTTTCAGAGTGGCCCAATTCCCATGTTTCAAAGTAGGTATGCTCAAAGTCCCTGACTGTCCAGTCTTGAAAAATAGGTGCTTTCTGATGAACTAATTAATTTGTTGGAGTTGACAGAGTAATTAGACACACTGTCTCCCCAATATATTGGCAACTTTTTGAGAGAGTGAAATAAGTTGAAAAAACTGTAATTACCCTTTAAATCACTTCTAAAATAGCCATGGGATGCACATTACCCTAGTTTCAGAGAATGTTCATTGAGTCGCCAATATATCTTTTTTTTTTCAATATAAGTAACTAAAATTAGTAGTGCAGTCGCCAGTCGTCATAATTTAATTCCAATTTTGAAAGTTGACAGTTGTCAATATACCTATATTATTATAACTACCTAAATTAATTGAGAGCGTATCAGCCAATCAGAGAGAGGCATACAACTGATACCAGCCAATCACAGAGAGGCATACTTTCTTTCATAGTTAATCATTTTTTTTTCCAATAATTAGTCAGAGAGCATCAAATCAAAATGACAAGTAGTGACCACATCATTCATAACAAAAGAACACCAAAAACAGAAAACTGATACACAATTTGAATTGTAGCTACATCATGGAGCGCGTAGTATCAAAACAAAATGGCGGCTTTGTTTACATTTCAACAGAGAAACAGCACGGTTCCGCTGTTTATGATTATGAGTCACCAGTTTAATTTTAAATCTAATTTAAGTGCTCATTAGTCGTCTATATATGTGAAAGATACTTATTTTCACAAATTTTAAGTCAACAATTAATTGGCGACTTGGTACATACTCTTGAACTAGGCACATTACATGCCATGTTTCATAGTGTGGCAGGAAAGTCGCCAGTTTAGCGAGATATTGAATCCAGGTCTCCACATTTCCACTCTGGGAAAAAACCTTGGCCTTAACAAATGAATTTTAGAAGCTAACTGTTGCAGATTATACAGCTCCCATTCCAGTCTGAAAAGTACAGCAGGATTTCTGGATTAATCCTGCGCCCAAACCCTATTTAATTCCTGTTAATGTTCCCATGTTATTTGCTGTGCCCCAATCCCAATATCCGTAAAATATCCTGGGTCTGAGAAGACTTTCTTTTCAGACTGGCTCCCATTAATTTATTACTGTATTTTAAGGTTTGCAAAACTCCAACAGAGTGATTAATCCATCAGAAGAGACCACTTTTTCCAGAGTGGCCTCATTTAAGATACTTTATTCTTTATAGGAGAAATTTGACTTTCTAGTGAAGATTTTATACTAGGAAACATCATTATGCTTCATTTCTGATGCATGTGCATCTCTTCGAGATTATTTTGGGATTGATTCACTTGTAATTTACATGTTTTTCAACTTATTTAACCACTCAATTTCTCAAAAGTCGCCAATATACTGGTGACTTTCTCCATACTTTAAAACATGGATTACATTTACATGCAATGATTGCTTCAGAAATGAAAACATAATTAGATTAATTACCTATGTTTATTGTTTTCAACTGTAAACAGTAAATTCTTCACTTAGAAGTCAAATATCTTGTATCTACTTTAAAATGAGTTAAATTTGGCAACCTAGGTACACTTTCTCATCAAACTTTGAAACTGATGACTTTCCTGCCATACCTGTCTGCAAAGCATGCACAATCAGTCTCCAGATATTTAATTTTTGGAGCAATTTCTCTCCATAGATTGAGCAATTTCTCTCCATAGATTTTCCAATTTCTCCAAAATGGCAAAATATCTCCACTAACTACATGTAAACATAGGAATTAATTAGAAAAATGTTGCTGAATAATTCAGGAGACTAATTTCAAAGCCTCAACAGTGCCATACTATGTCATTACCAAGTAATAAATCATGTCCAAACTCGAGAATTTATGAATATTTGATAATTTTGGAGAGAAATTTGGTTATTTTTCATAATTTTTGGAGACAGCTGGAGTCTAGTTCTCAACCACTCTGGAAAAAGTGGTCTTTTCTGATGAATTAATTACTCTGTTGGAGCTTAGCAAACCTTAAATAACAGTAATTAAATAATGGGAACTGTTTAAATGTATAATCATCAGCATTTAGCCTCTAAAATTCATCTGTTAGCCTAATGTATTTTCCAGAGCCAGTCTGCAAAAGATGCATGAAGTTGTGAAGTTTATCCGGCGACTGTTGAGGCCTTGAGATTAGTCTCCTGAATTATCCAGCGACAATTTTCTAATTAATTCCTATGTTTACATGTAATTATTGGAGAGTATTTTGAGGTTTTTGAACATTTTGGAGAGAAATTTGAAAATCTTCAGAGAGAAATTGCTCCATAAATTAAATATCTGGAGCCTGATAGTGCATGTCAATGATGCCATGCAGACTGGTTCCAGAGTGGGAGCCTGAAGAGACAAATGGCAAGTTTATGAGCCATACTATTTTACTTGGCCACAGTCCACACTATGAAACATGGTAACAAAGCAAGACTACTGGTAAAGTGTTTGTAAAGAACTCTTATTCTATTCACAGTGCAAGTGTAAAATGAATGTAAATTAAATATAGGGATTAATTCATAGATGTTTTCATAAAATTAATGAACATTAT
This sequence comes from Caprella mutica, assembly GCA_947561585.1. NCBI lineage: Eukaryota > Metazoa > Arthropoda > Malacostraca > Amphipoda > Caprellidae > Caprella > Caprella mutica. Next base: position 95,783 of record CANNZV010002195.1, on the reverse strand, counting down.
AAAACATAAGAATTAATTCAAAATAGTTTGAATAACCCAAATATCTCATGTTCTGCAGACTGGTAAAATAAGAGAAAATTGAATATTTCTCTCCATTTGCAATTAAATACTCAATTTTAATAACAGCCATTAATTTGTCAATGAAATGGAGAGGAAAGACATGCTTAATAATTTGCTGTAAACCAATTTTCAGCTAAAAATTTCACAAAACTTCTGATCAAACTCAATTTGACTGATCTTTGAAGTTTTCAACCCAAAATTAACTTTGGAACTTAAGAATTAATTAAAATTTAAAGCAAATTACAGCTGTCTCAGTTTTTACATCTCGAAATCATGAAATCAAAGCCAATTATATGACTTTACCTAACATACTCTATAAAATGGTGGACTTGCTTATCAGACTGATCAATTGAATCATCAATAAATGAAACTATCCAATGCCAGTCAGCTGGAGACTTTCTGAAAAGAAAATTAAAGAAAAATATCTCTGAATGTGGTGTTCTGAGCTCAGGCATCAGCAAGCTTAGTCCTTTGAGAATTGAAACCAATTCATTTTCTCACTGCACTGACAACTTTCTTGCCATACTGCAAGTAAAATAGTATGGCTCATAACTTCATAAGCTCTCCATTTGTTTCTCCAGTTAGCTCCAAAAGAAAGTTAAGAAACTAAATTCCTCTCCAATTTTCCAAAATTATCATTTTGCCATTCCAAAATAACATGTGGTATAAGAGGAATTAGATATTTCTCTTCATTTGCAATTGAATAACTCAATATATCTGTAATTAATAAGTCACCAAATAAAATAGTGAGAAATTGATAAGGCTTAATATCATGGCTGGTCAGGATGGAGCCACATTATGCTGGGTGGTTGTAAGTCCATTAGGAAGGTGACCATTACTTCATTTGTGTGGTGGTGACCCTCTAATATTTTAGGCTGGTGACCACTCTGTATGAAAGTGTATTTCCGAAATTTATTTGGAATGGTGACTTGAAACTTTCTAACCACACTCTGAAACATGAATCGACTATTATCATATAGTATGCATATTGGACTGAAGTTGTATAAATTCATTAAAAGCATTATGACAGTTAGTCTATTCATGAGCTTATACAGTTATTCCACTGTTACAACACAGGGATGAGTGTTGAGACTCATGATAATTATTCCTAGTCTAAATGAGATTTTGTACCAGGATTTGAATATAAGAGTCAATTGTTAGATATAACGTGTAAAACAAGATATTTCCCACTCTGCAATATATGGAACTCTTACTCTGAGACAAATCTGAGCCTAAATTTAGATATCTGAGATCTCTGAGGTAGATCTTGAACTATTTATTTAATGTTAGTAAAAACTTATGAACAAATATGTACTAAAGAAACTAATTAACTGGTCAATTTCTAACACTTGCAAACTATTAGCACTCTAAATAAGTATTAAATTTATTCTTTCAGGCCCTTCTGAAGATCATCAAACACTGCCATGAGGAAGGTTCTGTTGCTAATGAAGTTGCTCAAGGAGTGTTGGTTGGTCTGATGGTTGATGGCAATCTGGAGATTACCAATTGCTTCCCTTTCCCAAAAGCTTCTTGTGATGAAACTGAGATTGGTGAGTACATTTATTCCATTCTGTATTATTGACCTGAGTGCTCCTAATCAATTAATTTTTAAAAACAGCTACTTTTATTTTATTGAAGTCTTATATACACTTGATAAATTTAGCCTTTTTGATACCTTATTGCTAGATATGTTAATTCATTCAAATTTTTGTGCACAATATGTGAAACAATAGTTTCTAGCTGTTTATAAATAAATTCAATATTTTTTTTGCAGAGGAATATCAACTGGATATGATGAGACATCTGCGTAAGATCAATGTGGATCATCTGTCAGTTGGCTGGTACCAAAGCAGTCAGTTGGGAAACTTTGTGTCCAAAACTCTGCTCGACTCTCAGTTCTCTTACCAAGCCAGCATTGAGGAGAGTGTTGTCATCATTTACGGTATGTGATCTTTTCAGTTGGTGTGTTAGTTAGTTCCTTCAATGTCCTTGAAAGTTAAATGACTTAACTTACTACGTATCATTGGTTCAGGTGCGAATTGACAACCAAACTAAAAATTAATTTATTTTCAGACCCCATCAAGACTTCCAAAGGTTTCCTGTCGGTGAAAGCATTCAGACTAACTCCTGAAGCCATTGCTGTTATTCAAGAAAGAGACTACACTCCTGATGTACTTCGCAAACTCAAACTTAGCCATGACAATCTGTTCACTGAAATCAAGGTGGTGATTAGAAATTCACATCTGGTGAATACCCTCCAGTGTGAGCTCTATGAGCAGATGCCTGGTGACGAGGCTACAGACTTCCTTGACCTGGGCTCTCTGTCTACTTTGGACAGACAACTGAGGTCACTCATGGACAGTGTAGATGAGCTCAGTCAGGAGGCTAGCAAGTTCAATAATTATCAAAGACAAGTTAGCAAATTACAACAAGACAAGCATAAATACGTTCAAAAGAGGGTAAGTCTCTGATAATAATCTGAATTTTTTAAGCAGTAATAACTACTCCAAAATTATTATTTCATAGAATCAATTAAAATATTTACATATATAGAGATGTTTAACAATTTACTCATCCATTGCAATGGTCCATTTCGCTTCCAGGCTGCAGAAAATAGTACTCGCCAAACTCGTGGTGAAGAACCTTTACCTGAAGAGGATATCAACAAACTTTTCAAGCCCATTGCCCCCCTCCCCCGCCTGGACGCTACCATCACTGCTGGTCAGATCAACAACTACTGCAAGGACATCTCCCAGTTCTGCAGTCAGAGTCTTGGTAAACTCTTTGTCGCCAAAGCTCTTCAGGAATAAATACTATTTCTATGCTCTTGTTATTTCAATCCTAAATAAATGTAGTGGAGTATGAAAGTAACTGATTTCTATCGTTAACTCTCACAATTATTCCCTTTAATATAGCTAGCTCCGTGATGTGCAACTGTACATGTGAAGAATGTTATGAGGAGAGATGTTTAAAAACAATATAAAGTCTACTGAAAAAAAGATCTTTTAATATGATTTCCCTTCTATATTCAAGAAATGTTATAAAAAAATAACTGTGTTTTCTTTAACTCAGTACAGTTATAATTGGCAGTGAATATCAATTCTATAATGTCTTTAATGTTTTTATGTAATAATTACTAAAATTAATATTCATATATAAAAAATTACTTGAGACAAAAACACTCGTTTGAATTACGGAGAACATTGGCTATTTAGACTAGTAACTTTGGTGATAGTGAAATTAATCCTGAAACTGCTACCACGGTGAAGATCGTCCTGTCTTTTTTAGGTTTTTGGTAATTCTAGGATTGTTACATTTTTTGGGAGATTTCTAATGTACTCCTTTAATCACGATTATCATTTTAAAGAGGTATTATGAAAGAAGAATAGTTATATTTTTGTTTTGGATCTTCTAAAATGAATTCTTTCATTCATAAGTATTTTTTTATTAATTATATATATTGGGGTAAAATTCTCTGGCTTACCTTCCACGTTAGCAAATTAGAGGCAACCATTCTAGGGTTGAAATGACCAAAAAAATCTTCATATTTCATACTTTCCTGTTGAGAATTTACCTATTAAGAAATTCATTAGCCTGTGAAATTTTTATTATTGCCTTAATGGTATTGTAATTGTTTTTGTGTATGTATATAAAATATCTAATTTATATTGAATGCTCAGGTTCCATTCACTTAGTTATACTCTGAAGTTCGTGATCTGTACAGTGAAGTTCAAAGCTCACCTGAGATCATTCTTCTCGCAGCCACTTCAGTAGACTGGCAACACTGGGCTGAAGAGGTTAGGTAATTCACAATGTTTGTACCTAGCTTGAAATTGAAGTGAACTGTAGTGTGTCAGTTTCGTAATATTGTTTGTAGTGGGGTATATTGTGTCGGTTTCGACTGTTTCGTAATATTGTTTGTAGCGGAGTATATTGTGTCAGTTTCGACTGTTTCGTAATATTGTTTCTATCGGAGTATATTGTGTCAGTTTCGACTGTTTCGTAATATTGTTTGTAGCGGAGTGTATTGTGTCAGTTTCGACTGTTTCGTAATATTGTTTGTAGCGGGGTATATTGTGTCAGTTTCGACTGTTTCGTAATATTGTTTGTAGCAGAGTATATTGTGTCAGTTTCGACTGTTTCGTAATATTGTTTCTATCGGAGTATATTGTGTCAGTTTCGACTGTTTCGTAATATTGTTTGTAGCGGAGTGTATTGTGTCAGTTTCGACTGTTTCGTAATATTGTTTGTAGCGGGGTATATTGTGTCAGTTTCGACTGTTTCGTAATATTGTTTGTAGCAGAGTATATTGTGTCAGTTTCGACTGTTTCGTAATATTGTTTGTAGCGGAGTGTATTGTGTCAGTTTCGACTGTTTCGTAATATTGTTTGTAGCGGGGTATATTGTGTCAGTTTCGACTGTTTCGTAATATTGTTTGTAGCAGAGTATATTGTGTCAGTTTCGACTGTTTCGTAATATTGTTTGTAGCGGAGTGTATTGTGTCAGTTTCGACTGTTTCGTAATATTGTTTGTAGCGGAGTGTATTGTGTCAGTTTCGACTGTTTCGTAATATTGTTTGTAGCGGGGTATATTGTGTCAGTTTCGACTGTTTCGTAATATTGTTTGTAGCAGAGTATATTGTGTCAGTTTCGACTGTTTCGTAATATTGTTTGTAGTGGAGTGTATTGTGTCAGTTTCGACTGTTTCGTAATATTGTTTGTAGCGGGGTATATTGTGTCAGTTTCGACTGTTTCGTAATATTGTTTGTAGCAGAGTATATTGTGTCAGTTTCGACTGTTTCGTAATATTGTTTGTAGTGGAGTGTATTGTGTCAGTTTCGACTGTTTCGTAATATTGTTTGTAGCAGAGTATATTGTGTCAGTTTCGACTGTTTCGTAATATTGTTTGTAGCGGGGTATATTGTGCCAGTTTCGTAATATTGTTTGTAGATGAGTATATTGTGTCAGTTTCGTAGTATTGTTTGTAGATGAGTATTTTGTGTCAGTTTCGTAATATTGTTTGTAGATGAGTATTTTGTGTCAGTTTCGTAATATTGTTTGTAGATGAGTATATTGTGTCAGTTTCGTAGTATTGTTTGTAACGTAGGATATTGACATGGACTCATTTTCATAAAATTGTTTGCACTCTGTAATAATCGTAAATACTTTTTTTATTTGGTCTATTTGCAATTTTAGTTTTATAAAAATCATGCGTAAAAAAACATAAATTTCAAAGCGAAGAATTTCATTTAATTTTTTTTATCAAATTAGGTACATTTTTACCTTAAATAATTCTCCAGAAGCACTCATGTCACCTGACACCAAATCAGAATCCACTGGTTATCATTTTCTCTATCGCTGGCTATGAGAAAGCTATACTTTTTTTTTGTAAATATTTGAAAAAATTTATAACTGCGAAAGGTTTCGCTTTTAGATTCGTTGATAACATAAGTTTTCAATGTTATAGACGGCATAGACTAGTTATATCGCTGAGTAAGAAAGTAAGTTGATATTGCCTCCTGTCCCCAGGGAACAATCTGTATCTACAGCTCGAATTTAACATGACTGAACAGAAATGACAACCAGTGCCACGATATTGATTTTTAAACGTGCATACACTGCATAGCCTTGCAGAACTACTTTTTACCAAGTAGCATAATTAGTAAGAAATTTATTAATGTTCTAATGAAGCAGATTGGTGTAGGTATCTAGTCATATATTCTCAACTGAATATAAAAAAATTTAAACTTTTGTGTTGTAAAATAAGTTAATGTAATTGTAAGAAATAAAATATTAGTGATTCAAATAAAACATTAATTCATTAATTGAACGAATCAATTAACTAATGAAGTCATTTTATCTCCGAAGTGTAAATATTTGATGAGAGGGAGCATGGCGGCGGGAGAATAGGTTTTTGTTTCGCACTTTCAAACTGAAACGAAGAGCTAATAAAATCGAACATTAGCTAAATATCTTTTTGATAGAATTAACAATCCTTATTATGAAATATTAACTTCATTCATCTGAATAAATTATTCTTTGAAAAAGTCAATTCATTTTATGAAAACTCCATCTAGTGATAAATATCGTGCAAACTGCTATTTATTTTCCTTTGTCATAGAAATGTATTGCCATAAACGTTGCACAAAGAACTTTATCTGCTTGTAATATTCGTAATTATAATTTTAGAAATTGTTTATAAGTAAGTATAGTGTAAATATTTCTGAAGCTCTATTAAGTTTGCTTATTTACGAAGTTAAATGAAACTTTTTTTTAATGTTTCTGAAAATGAGACCCCATCTATCGCAGGGTACCTACAGGTATCCTGATCTATCGGGAAATAATTTAAACAATAATGCTTTCTATCGAATTTTTGATCAAACTTATGGCCTATGATAATTATTAAAATCCTCTTTTCTCTGAAAATATGATTTCAGCTGTGTTTTCTAGCAGTATTAACTATTTAATATTTATCTATCACAAATTTTGTCAATATATTTCACGAAACTCATACTTTTAAGTAAGTTATTTTTATTTATTAGTATGGTTAAATTGATTTGAATTAAGAAGAATACAATTTATTTGAATATAAATTCGCGTACATATTTTTGTTGTAATTGCTTACTTTAATAGGATAAAAAAAATTATGCTTTCACTGTAGAAGAAAAACAATATTGACCCAAAAAGTGTTGAGAATGTTAGGTACCCCTCTTTAAAATTGTTAACATTGACCCTACCATCTAAACATTGACTCTGACGTCAGAATGAGTCGAACACACGCCAGTGTAATTGATTGATATTATTTGGAGAGACGGAAGATGACTGCCAATTAACTGATGCTGATATATTGTGGTGGTCAAATGTAACCATTTTGTAATCGAAGAATAGCACATTGGTAATAAAATTAAGGTTTCAAATACCAATTCGGATATTGTTTTAAATCATTTTAATGATTACACGAATTTTCTTAGTATGTTCTACAATTCTTTTTCAATTAATTTATTTTGTTTTGTAAATGTCTAATTTTTACACACCATATTATGATATTTACTCATATTCAATGTTGTGAATTTATCATTTAAATGATTTTTCCATTACTTGATGATAAAAACCTAATTAAACTTAATTATTCGGCACAATTTCAGGAGAAATATTTTTCTCAAATATCAGATAACCTATTGGTATAATATTTGAAGGCATGCCATTGTTTATTCATCATGTCCTGATGTTATTATCGATGTTCATAACATCAATATGAGGTCAGGCGCAGGGCTCTAAATATCAAATCAATAATTCAATCGAACTCATTTCTCGAGGAACTTCACTTAAAAAGAGATATTTACTATCTCACTATTGCAAAGCATTTTCTATTTCACTAGTTTTGTTTATGAATTTCTTGATTATTTTATATATATCAATATAATTTTTATTGATTCGGTAAAGTTTCTTTTTATTTGGATTTACTCGTATCTCCGTCTAACACTGAGTTTTTCACTAATAGTTATATTGATAGTCACGTTTTTTTCTCAACCGTACGTCAATATATTTCCAAAGACTAGTTCGTGGCTGAATTTGGTGTGTGCGTTTGAAGTGCCTATTGATTGAATGTGAACTAATTGTACATTCAGAAAGTCAAAGTTCCTTTGCAAGGTCGACGAGACAGTTTTCTTGAAAAGTTTGGAAGAAGTGGCGGCAATACAAAGGATCAACAAATGGAGACTCCGACGAAGAAAAAAATATCAGAATGGTTCAAACTTGAAAACCATGACTTCACTGTTGATACTTCGGAGCAATTCTATTACAGGGTGAGTAGAGCATATTATAATATAATTTTATATTGTTTGCCGAAAATTCTTTGTTTCAAGAAAAAGAACCTATCATCTTGTGTCAGTGAACAGTAGGTAAGCAAGTAACCCTTCACTCGCTCTTACAAATTTAGATAGAATTAATGAAGAATTGAAGCAATTCTGACAATGAAACACTTTGATTCCTCTACATTTAATTAGATTTTTATGCGACACAAATCACAATTATAGTTACCTGCGTCCCTTCAAACGTATCGTTTTCAGTGGCTGTGCGTGATGATGTGCGCGGTGAGCTACAACATCATCATGATAATTGGCAGAGGCGTGTTTTGGGAGCTGCAAAATGTTCAGCCAGTTCTCTGGTATGTCCTGGACTACACTTGTGACTTCATCTACCTTATGGATATGGCTATCAGAGCAAGTGAAGGTAAATATTCTTCGACAGGGAGCTTGAAAACATTCAAAATGAAATTTGGGGCTGCTTCAAGTACAGACCAATTCGATATGATATAGAAATGTACTTCTCAATGAGAATATAATGTGCCACGAACAATGAATATGTTCTTTAATGAAGATATAGCACTTCAGGTAAATTACTGCACATGAATTATTTGTTTTGTATTTATTTTCAGGTTATTTGGAACAAGGACTCCTAATTCGTGATCGGAAGAAACTCTTTAAGAATTACATAAAGTCTCCTGTTTTCAAAACGGACCTTGTGTCTATTTTTCCCACAGACTTTCTGTACATTGTGTTAGGTGCCAGTTGCAAAGGATATGTTCCCTGTCCGGTTGTAGTGAGACTAAATAGACTCTTTAGGTTCGTAAAAACTAATCTTAGACCTAAGCCCAAAAAAATATGAACGTCAGCTAAATATTCCCAAGTTATGAGCAGTTATGAGATGTAAATTTTATTTATAACTGATCATTGTCCTTATATTTAGAGAAATTTCAGCTAATTAATTTATGCTGCCATGATCCTATATCTGAAATATAAACTTTTAAATATTTCAGAATCAAAAGAATGTCCGAATTCTTCGATAAAACTGAAACACTCACCAATTATCCAAACTTCTTCCGTATTTGCAAGATTGTTTTCTATATTCTGGTGATTATTCACTGGAATGCATGTTTGTATTTCGCCATTTCTTACGCCATTGGCTTTGGCTCAGACCAGTGGGTCTACAGGAACCTCACTATTGACAATAACTGGATGTTCTCCAGACAGTACATATACAGGTGATTCCATAGCTCCAGCCTTTGTACGCTGTTTATATCATTATTTGAATCAAACAATGAAAGCCAGGATCATGCACTGATTATGGTATTATGCTGATCTAACATTATAGCATATGAAATATTGCCTGCGTGACTATAATTTTGGTCGTTTAGTTTTTTGTAAATCCTCCCAGTCATTCATTCAATTCTCGACCTTTATCAATTAAAGATAAAACACTTTACTTTGTATTATTTCTAATTATTCATAAACTAATTTACCGATATCATTAACGTAGCCAATTCAACTATTCATTTATTCACACTAACTCATTTTACGGCTCTAATAATTTGAATATGTTTACTTTCACTTCTGTTTAATTTTCATAGGTCGTTGCAGTACATGGCACTAAAACATCTGAAATAAACTCCTAAATCTTACTGTCGCAATAGCTTTCCACAGCACTAATTAACTCTGTCTCAGTTTCTACTGGTCAACTCTGACGCTTACTACAATCGGAGAAACGCCACAACCAGTCACGGACTCAGAATACCTTTTCGTCACCATAGATTTCCTGGTTGGAGTTTTGATCTTCGCAACCATCGTCGGTAACGTTGGCTCCATGATTACGAATATGAATGCAGCGAGAGCAGAATTTCAGGTTAAGATGAACCTTATTATCCTTTATAAGTTACAACTTATAACAAATACTCATTAATGTGAATATATTCCTCATTCGATGTAAGTAGAATGGTGGGAGTTATTATCCTGATAAGTAATGCCAATTTCATGCTACCTGCAGTTTTAGAAGATAGTGCTTGGGTTATGCTCTTCAACTGCGTGGTTTTAGATTTTCTGATGGGTAGGCTCGTAGGCTTCATTTACTATCAGTATCAGCTCTTCATTTTCCTCTTATATCCGTGAGTGCAGATTTTGACCCGTTTTGTCACATTCCTTTGACTGACTGCATTACAAAGTATTTTTTCTCCATCCATGAACAATTTCCTTTCTTTTGAAGTCAAATTCGTATTGCCCTTGGTACCGAAACAGACGTTAAACCCTTTAAATATTTTATGTCTGTTTCATTTACAGAATAGAATGGATGGCGTGAAGCAATACATGGAATTCAGGAAAGTTTCAAAAGATTTAGAGGATCGGGTGATCAAATGGTTTGATTACCTATGGAGTAACAAACAATCCATGGATGAAGATTCAGTAAGTAGATATCATAAGAGGAAGAACTAAGTATGTGAATCACAAAATATCTTTCGATTAATGAACTTATCTACGTCACTGCGTTTTTGTTTACATTAGGTTTTAAAGGGATAGTAAAGTAAAAATCAAACAATCGCCAAATTAGTTTTAAATCGATTCAAAATATCTAATTATGTAATATTTGAGTGCTCGTTTATTTTTTAAACGTTCATATAAAATGTATATTTTAGAATTACTGACACCTAGCGGAACAATTCTTGCACTCATTAGTATGTATGTGAGTATGTTTGTTGTTTTCAGATTAATTTATGTATGCAGTAATCAAGCTTCGTTTGCGTCAAAATGGTGAAAAGATTATGTGAATTCGAAGACAAGAATGCATAGTTTTAAAAATAAAGTCGTCTCATCACTTGAGCTTAGAATCTAGATAGAAACTTCATTCAGTTTGTTTGTTTACAAGATGGCGTCACCGATTGTGGTGCCATCTACCATTAGCACTTGGTAAGAAATCAATTATAAATAAAATGATTTCTTGCCTTATTAAATCATTTCCTTTTTATTTCCATTGAAATTGTTAAAATAAAAAATGACTCTACTGCCCCTTTAAGTTTGAAACTCATCTTATCATAATTGTTTTATTATTAATACGTTAGAACGTAAATCAACCAACTTTTGATTGGAATAAATGTAAAGTAATATGTAAATCATAGTGCATGGTAATGAATGTTTTATTTATGAATTGTATTTCCCTCTATTCTAACGATAACTATTTTAACTTCAGATAATAGAAAAAAACATGTCTACAAAATTTTTATTCAGTGTCATATGTCTTTTTTTCAAGTATTCAATTTACTATGAGATCTCTACTAAATGTACCAGTCTGTTTTAGAGCATTGATGACTGCATGGCTTAATTTACAAGTACTCGAAGGGAAGATCTCTGTGGTGAATGGAAGAGAAAGGGGTGGCATCCATTGGGTCCCTAACTGTTGTAATTTGGATTATGAATGGTCTTTTCATCATTTCTTAATGTTAATTGCAATGTTGGAAGATTGTGCTAGGGCTATCTTTTTCAACTAAGTGGTCTTAGATTTTGTGTAAGGTAGGTTTGTGGGCTTCATTTACTACCACCTTTTCATTTTACTGTTAGATTTTGTGTTAGGTAGGCCCTGCTAAAATTAAGAAACTAATTTGTAGGTACTAAGGACTCTGCCAGACAAACTGAAGGCTGAGATAGCTATTCATGTTCACCTGGACACCCTGAAACAAGTGCGCATCTTCCAAGACTGTGAAGCAGGACTTCTCATGGAGCTGGTCCTTAAACTCACTCTGCAGGTGAACATTAATCCAAAAATAATAAAATGCAATTTAATTACACGAAGCTGACATGAAGTTCTCTTACAGGTGTTCAGTCCAGGAGATTTCGTTTGTCGAAAAGGTGATGTTGGAAAAGAAATGTACATTGTGAAAAGAGGAAAGTTGGATGTTGTTGCTGATGACGGCAAGAAAGTATTCGCTACCCTCAAAGATGGAAGTGTATTTGGAGAGGTAAAATTCAATTTCCCTTTTTTATTATTAGAGCGAAAATTTGGTGGCTTTGGTATTCATCTGCCTTATTTAAGATAACCGTATCCCAGCTAACCATATCCTCTCTGTCCCGCGTGGGACAGGGGGGACATCCCTCGCTAGCGAGGGACAGAGAGGGACGGGAGATTTGCTAAATTATTTTTAAAAGCAAGAGGTTAATAATAAACTGTTTTCATTACTAGATTGGAACAGTTTTCCAATTTTTTTGAATAAATAGTACTCTTTTAGTATCAACATAAATAATCTCAAACTATTTCCTAAGAACTTGCAAAAGATCGACTAAGTTTTTATAATCAAGTTTATTTCAAAATGAAATTATTTATGATTTTTGGGATTATTTCAAAGTTACATACTTTGTATGATTAGCTACATATTATTTAAAAACCAATAAACGTGGACAATATGTGAGTAACAATCTACTGTAAATATATGTTAGGATTATTACAAATCCAACCCATTTAAATACAAATCTACATCAGATCCATTAATTTTCAAATAAACTTTATTAATTATTTTATATCACATTACTACATGAGTTTGTTTATCCTCAGGTTTCAATTCTGAACATAGCTGGCAATAAGACAGGTAACAGAAGAACAGCTAATGTGCGCAGTGTGGGCTACTCTGATCTCTTCTGCCTCTCCAAAGATGACCTTTGGGACTGTCTTACAGAGGTGAGATGTTATTTTTCACAGAGCAAGTCGCAGTTTACTTAGATATTCTATTCACAATGTACTAAGATACCGACATCAGAAGGTAAGTGTTACAATATTTACCTCGAATGTTGTCAGTGTGAATACAAAAATGCAGCTAACCTCATCAACATACAAAATTTGAAAAAAATACTCAATCCAGTATTTTCTTCGTGAGTTTAGCTATTGCATACACATGTAATCAAGATATCAAGGTGCAACTGCTGTATTAACGTTTATATGTTTCCCCCATTGTGTTTTGGTTTAAATCATTGTTTAAACCAAGCTATAAAACATGGTTAATTTGGTTAATTTTTTTAAATTTTTTGTAGCTCTAAAATCAATTTTAATTTATCATTATTCATCCATATTATATTAATATCATTCAGAATGTTTTATTATACTATTTAAATACTAGATATATTATGTAACTAAAATATGAAGCAGGTAATGATAACGGACCAGGGTCCATTATCTTTATTTGGTTAATTTCTGGTCTGTTATCTACAGTTGGTAAAATTCTTAATATTGAAACAATATTATTATTGGAATAATATTTTGGAATCATAGATACCATATTAAAGGATTTAACCAGGATATATTTCCATTTTTTTAATTACTTGTTCTTCACAACCAAAGCCGATAAATACATGAATAATATCATTTATAAGGTTGTATATTTATTAAAACTAAAAGAAATATTTATTAAAACTAATGGAAACTATCTTGGTTTTCAAAAATTCTTTCAATTAGTTTATTTTTGGTCCGTTTTCTTTACTTGCTCCAAAAATATAATTAGTTAATCATAGTAGGTAGTGTAATTTTTTTAATGGAAGACATTAAAACCAAAGTAAAATAGAAATATGGACAGGGGTTTCTTCTCACCATATTGTGTTATTATTTTATAAAGATTTTTTACATAGTGATTCAGTAAATATCAAAATATACTCTTGAAACACACTGTGATATTCATTAGCTAATATGTCATATTTTAGTTTGAACATCTACATTTGAAATGTAAACCAGTGGAAATATAAGAATTCGAGAAATATTTTAATCTAGCTGTGTTATTTAAAACTTGAGTTATGAATTTTTTATGAGCTTATTAAAGTAGACTAGCAGCTAAGAATTATTCACGAATTTGTAATAAAATGTTACATAGCATCTGCATTAATTAATTTTTAATGATTTAGCTATCTCAAATGATTTTTTTTTTCATAATTTATCAAAATATGAAAGATGTTTTGTATTGTTAACCATGTACAGTGATCAGTTATGAACTAATCAGTATCTTTATGCACTTTTATTAAGTTATTCCATATATAAACCAAATTAACCAATAAAATTGCGAAATACGACTCCTTTGAAATATAAAAATTCGATCCGACTCCTCGATCTTAAAATATGATATTTTTGGTGTTTGGAAAGAGATGGCTGTCACGAAACACGACTCCCTGGAAATAGAAAAATTCGATCCGACTCCTCTCATGGTAATTAAATCGTATCTCTTCAGTATTCCTACGGGGAGAAATTCAAGGGAGTCGCTTTTCATGACAGCTATACAGAGGCGATGTTAAAACAATCCGACTCCTCTTAATCTAAATTCAAGTAATGAAATCATTTGAATTCAATAATAATTAGAATAAATATAACAGCAATTTTTGTATCATAGTTACGACAAACTATACCAACTTATTTATGTGATTGCTTCAAACATTTGACGAAGATTATTTAATTGTTTTATAAAGTTTAATAAAGGATATTTCATTGTATTAAAAGGTGTATTAAGTTGTACTTAAATTGAATGGTATAAACATAGAAAGTTTTTTTGCTTATCAATTGAAGGTAGGTTAGGTTGGTCTTACGTTTCGTATAGTATGAGGAGTCGTGTTTCGTGACAGCCATCTCTTTTCAATCACCAAAATATCACATACTAAGATTGAGGAGTCATATAAAATTTTCATATTTGGAAGGTGTTGTATTTCGCAACTGGGCCAACCATGGTTTATATGTTTAAAAAAACATTATTTTTTTCCAAAAATATCTTTTTTTTTTTTTTTAAAAACATGGTTTTCAACAACCCTGGTTTCACCTTCAGCAAACGAGCTGGCAACTTCCAAGACACATTTTACTTCAAATTTCTCTTATACATGATAGTTTACAAAACTGGAGAAAAATTAAATTACTTCAAAATTTCATAAAAAGGACGATTTTATAATTGAAACTTAATAACTCGTCTTTCAGATTGACTAGAATATACCTAGATGATGTTATTACATTGCTTCAAAATAATCATCGAAACAGAAAAATCTCCTAACTGGAAGTCCAAGAAAATACTTTTGCTAGCCGAAATGCAAGAATATATACCAATAATAAATTTTGTGTCTTTTTCTATTCTTGAGTTTATCTTTTATAATTGTTGAAGAAGATTACATTAATATTGAAGATTATAATTGTTGTTTGAATTGACAGTACCCTGAAGCTAAAGTGGGTTTGATGGAGAGGGGCAGGCAACTCCTTTTGAAGGATAAACTTCTAGACGAGGAAGCTCTAAAGCTAGAGCAGGAAAAGGCTGAGGAAGTTAGCGTGAAAGTTGACAAATTTGGTATGTGTTATTTTCTTTTAGTAGCGTGCATCTTTCTACCTTTTCGTCAAATTAAACTTAAGAATTTATTCAATAGTTACATGTGTGATTCGATATTCTAAATATTGCCATACCATTTCGAAATGGAATAATTATATCATCCAAATACCTTTTCAGTTCACACACACAAGAAAGAATATTTTTAAGCAAAATTAGATGGTGTATTCACGCTGTAATTGATATAAATATGTATCTATTTTAATTTTCTTTACAAAGTATCTTTATTTTCAGAAACGAGACTGAACACTCTGACTAACAAGATTGCTAGACTACTCGCGGAATATTCGAGCATGCAAATGAAAACTAAACAACGGCTTACCAGACTCGAGAAAAACTTATATAATAATGAATAATCTACTTGTAGTTAATTGATGCCTTGCACTCTCGCCACTAACATTTTATTCGAATTTCTGAAATTAAATATTTGACTGCATGGATTTTCATGATTTTTGGGAAAAGTATTTTTAGGAATATTGAAGATTTTTATCGTATTAACATAGTCTCCAGTTCACGTGGCGCTACCTCTACGCAATGTTATCATTTTTCGTAGACTGAACAGTATCGACACACCGTTGAAAATTTAACTTCTTCTGACTGTAAAGCTACAAAAAACTAAAACTACTGTTAAAATAATATCAAAATACAATTCAAATATCAATAATTTGCTTTTAACAGAAATGAAAACTTTTTCAATTCAATGACTAATGAATTATTTTTCCCTATTTAGAATTATTAATAATAGTGCCTATTGTGTAGTTAAGGCGATGAAAGATATTTTCACTTTTAGTTCACAGTCAAGGAAAACTTTATGTAATTATTTTTTTCACAGTTTACTAATTTCATATTGAATTTAAAAATTTCCGTACCTTCGTTAATTGGTAGCATAAATAAATTTTGATTTTTTTCAATCTTATAAAATTGTGTCTGTGGGATTAGGAAAAGAGTAATAGATTCATAGGGTATTCTATCCCATAAAAATAGATTAAAGAAATTAGAGAGCCCTGACACAGGAAGAGTGAGACTACCACTAACCAAACTGTTGTTCCTGAAACTTGGAAAGAGAAAAATATTTCAGGAATGCAAGGAAAAAACCAAAGCAACAATGTGAATGAAAACAGCAACATAACTGTGAAGAAAAAATGGTGAAATGAATTAATATCCCGGAGTCCATGAAAAGCAACCTCAAAAGAAAGGTAAATGAATTTCAATTCTATATTGAAATAAATTACATTACAGAAGAAATTAAACAAACAGGCAGGAAATACATCCATAGTCGGTGAAACATGCAGAATATCTCCAAATGAACTCTTCAAATTTCCAATTACAAGAAAGAAGTTCTTTATGTGAGTGGTATGGACGATGGGGGAACATCTGTGAGTTTAAGAGAGAGGTTGCGGGGGGTGGGAGGTTGGTGTGGTGGGGTAGATGAGATATCTTGTGGTACTGGTGACAGCAAAGAGGAATTGCTTTGGGGTGTATAAGGAAGAGCAGTTGGGTGTGGCGAGGAAGATGGCGAATGTGACCTATTCTGTGGTTGTTGTTGTTTAGCCCCCCCGACCCTCAGGGAGCAGGGGGCGACCGAGTGAACGCGCCTCGGGAGAAGCCACCCGAGACACGTGTGGGGGGTATGGGCCTAAGTGAACCCGATATCCCTCAGGAAGGCAATGACTTCCTGAGGGCGGGTCCATAGGTGCTCCAGTGAATGTGTGTGGTCCGATGTTGTTGTAGTGTTGGACATTGTGTGAGAATGTGGGAGATTGTCCCCGGATCCGTGGAGCAGTACTCACACAGATCCGAGTCCGCCCTCCCAATTCTGTGTTTGTAAGAAGGGAGAGAAGGGTGATGTCCACATCGGAGACGTGACAGGGTTACCCTGTCACGACGCGAGAGGTGAACCTCACTGGAGTCGATAGGAGGAGGCCTAACTCCTAGAAGGGAGTTAGGTGGGAAGGAGGAAATTGCTCTGTCTGTGAGTGTGGTGTGTATATGTCGTTGTAGTGAAGTGTTGGGTGGGGTGTCTGGGAGTGTATTAAAGATGTTTCTGTAGTGTGTGGCTGGTGTAAGGTGAATGTTTCGTGGAGTCCTTCGCTCAATTTGCATGTAGTGTAATGGATGAGAGGGGCTTAGTGTGGAGGTGTAGAAGTGTGTACCCCTCATATCCATGTGTGTTGCGAGCGGAAGGACTCGTGTCTCCTCATGGAGGTGTGTTGTGGGTGTTGTTTGTGTGCAGCCGGTGGCAATCCGGAGTGCAGTGTTTTGTGTACGCTGGAGTTTGTGTAGGTGTGTGTTGGCTGTATCAGGTGACCAAGCTGTGTGCGCGTATGTGAGGATGGGTCTAATGAACTGTTTGTATAGTGTTGTTGTGTCTTCCTTGGAGTGTCCGTATGTAGTGTGAGTGAGGGCGCGCATGACGTTCAGTCTGTTTTTGGCTCTGTTGTTGGTGTCGTTAATGTGGTGTTTAAACGTCATGCCGCGGTCAAGTGTGATTCCAAGGATTTTAGGCGTGTTGTTGATGGGAAGGGGAGTGTTGTTAAGTGTTATGTTTGGATGGGTATTGTATTCACGAGTATGGGGGGAGATGAGTGTGAGGGAGGATTTGTTTGCGGAGACCTTCAGTCTGTTTGTTTCTAGCCAGTTTTCTAGTGAGTAGATGTATGTTTGTAAATTGTTGGCTGCGGTCTCGTGTTTGGGATGTTGCGACATGATGGTGACATCATCCGCATATGTAAGGGTGTGTACCGAGGTGTTTGTTGGCGTGGGGAGGTCGTGGAGGTATAAATTGAAGAGAGTAGGTGAGAGAACGGAGCCCTACGGTACTCCATCAGTGTAGTGTCGTGTTCTGAAAGACTTGCCGTTGTAGAGTGTTTTGCCAGAGCGGCCTGAGAGATAATTGGCAAGCCATTTTTTATATGAGTCGTGGATGTGTGTGTTGAGTATTTTGTTAATGAGTAGGTGTCGTGGAACTGTATCGAAGGCTTTACTTATGTCAATGGCAGCTATAAGTGTCCTACTTGCAGGTTTGTTAGAGTTCAAGCCTTCGAGTGTTGTTTGTGTGAGGTGGGTAAGGAGAGTAGATGTGGAGTGTTCGGATCTGAAGCCGTGTTGTGAGGGGGATAGTGGGATGTGTGGTGTTATGTTGTTGAGAACCAGCCTCTCGAGTATTTTGGAGGGGGTAGAGAGTAAGGAGATAGGTCTATATGAGGCTGGATCTGTGGGGGGTTTGTTGGGCTTCAGAATCGGGATGATCTTGGCTTGTTTCCATGTGTTGGGTATACTATTGTTCTGAACTGAGTAGTTGAAGATGTCTGTGAAGACCCTGATGGCGTGTGGTCCTAGATGTTTTAAACGTTTGTTTGATATTCCATCAGGGCCTGTGGAGGGAGTGTTCTTAGTAGCCCGGATAGCCTCGGTGACCATTGCCGGGGTGAAGGGAGGTGTAGGGAGATGATTAGTGCATGTTCTGTGCAGGCGACGCAGTATTTTCCTATCTATTGGGCGTGTGGGTAACCTACTTGTATTAGAATAATGTTTGTTAAGAGCGTTCGCCTGCTGTGTGTCGGTGAGTATTGTGTTGTTGTGTGTAAGGGACTCGTGTGTTTTTGGTTGGTTTATGTTTTTGTTATTGAGTCCCCTAATGAGTTTCCAGAGTTTGTTTGCGTCTGAGCGGAAATTAATAGTGTTTAGTGTGTTTTGCCATATGATCTGTTGCTGTGTTTTAATTTCCGCTTCAATGTCAGTGTTGAGTTGTTGTATGCGTGTTATGGTATCATGTGTGGGTGTGAGAGTGCGAAGGTGTTTCCTAATCTGTATTAAGTGTTTTATGTTTGGTGTGAAGGTGGGGTTAAAGTGTCTGATGTTACCTGTGGGTATAAAGTGTTTGTTTGCGGTAGTGATTATGTTGGTGACATGTTTTGTGGCTGCATCTATGGAAGAGAAGTTGTTTAAGTTGAAGTGTTCTAGTTGGTTTTCCACAGATGCAGTAAATTCGTTCCAATGTGCTTTTTTGTAGTTAGTGAAAGTGTGTCGTTGTTTGTGTGGGCTAAGAGGTGCGTGTAGGTTGTATGTGATGAGTATGGGAAGGTGGTCTGAACAAAGTTCGTGTAGTGTTTTCCACGAGGAGCGGAGTGTAATGTCGGGAGTGGCAAATGTAATGTCGGGAGATGTTGGTTGTGTGTGTATGTTAAAGGGTTTTCGTGTTGGTGTGTGTGCGTCGTTGAGTAAAATGTGTGTGTCAAGTTGTGTAGTGATTGTGTCGGCTCGAGTGTCTGTTTGTTGTGTGGTGAGCCAGGTAGGGTCGTGAGCGTTGAAATCCCCCAGGATGAGAGAGTTAGTGAGGGTGTTTAGGTGTTCTAGGTGTGGTGTGTATCCTGGGGGTGTGGAGTCTGTGGGGGGTATGTAAGTGTTTGTTATGTTGTATGTGCGTTTGTGTATCTGTATACGTATAGATTGTAATTCAAGTGTGGGATCTAGTGGCATTCGTGAGAGTGTTTCGGCAGTTGTGTTAGTGAAGGGTATGTTTTTGTGGATCAGTGTGATGAGGCCCCCTCCGCCTCGTGTAGGCCGATCGTGTCTGAGTGTTGTGTATCCAGGAAACTTTGGTGTGATTTTGTTATTGGTGAGTTTTGTTTCCTGGATAGTGGCTATATGTATGTGGTGTTCGTGTAGGAGTGTCTTAAGTTGCATGCGCTTGTTTTGAATGCCGTTTATGTTAAATTGTAAAATCTTCAGTGTGTTGCGTGGACCAGTAGGAAGATTAGCAGGAAAAACAGGATCAGGTTGAGGAAGGGGAGGACCAGGATGGCCAGGTGCAGGTACAGGAGGAAGAACAGGCTGAGCAATAGGGGGAGGAATAGGCGCAAGAGGAGTGAGAGCGATAGCAGGAGGGGTGTTGAGTGGTATATGTGGTGGTGTAGAAAGAGCAGTTATTAGGACAGGTGTAGATTGAAGAAGGGGAGGACCAGGAGGGCCAGGTGGAGTAACAGGTGGAAGAATAGGTCGAGTGATAGGAGAAGATGTGGATGGAAGAGAGGCGGTAGCGATAGTAGGAGAGAGAGGAGTGGGGTTGGGAGTGTTGGGTGGTGTTGTTGGAGTAATGTTGTGTGAAGGGTGACAGTTTTTACACCGCCAACCCTGTGGGATATGTCTATGTTGGTGGACCCCAGAGCAGCGTTTATTGTAGTGTGTCCAGCTGCTACAGGCTTCACACTGAATTCCGCCTGTTCGGCGGGTCCAGGGAAGACTGCATGTTGGACACATGTAAGGGCCAGGATTAGTCTCAATGTCACCGGAGAGTAGGAGTAGGAGAGTTAAAGGGGGGAAGTATGCCGGCTCACACTCCCCCCTTAGGGAAAAAACGCTCTGGGGCTGTGTGTGTACAAGGGTGGGCAAAGCCCGGGGCGACACTCGGGTCGCGTCCCCACTGAGTGAGGGCGGGGGGTTGAAGAGACTTTCATGCCCGTACTGGGCCACGCCGCCACCGCGTGTAGGCTCTCTTCTGGGCGGCCCTATTCTGTGGTCGGGAGGTAATGTGACAGATTGCTAATGGGGAAGACCTTCTGAAAGAGTGTGGTGCTCCCGAGGTTGCTAGGTGGAAGTGATGTGATGGCTGCAAAGAATAGAGAATGGGGTGTGGAGGAAGGTGTTGTGTGCACCAATTGTGACACTCCAGGGTGAAGTAGGTAGCTCGTCTGTGGAAGCGAGGGATATGAAGGACAAGCTGAAGTTGGCTAGATATGTGTTAGAGACGAAGAATGTGGTGCTGAGGGCGGTGTTTGAGAGGATGAGAGCTGGAGGATGGGTGTGTCCCTGGATGAGGTTGGTTAACGGTTACTTAGAGGAACTTGACATGGGATGAAGGGAGCTTGGGGAGATTCGGATGTGTGATATAGTGAGAAGAGTAGACGTATGGGAGGAGAATAGGTGGAGGAGAGAGTTGAACGGGAAGTCATCACTTGTTCACTATAGGATGAAGGATGGGATAGGGGGGGATGGGAAGTCATACGACAATAGATGGGGAGCACAGTTCCTCTTCCGAGTGAGGAGCAACATTTTGAGGCAGGATGTGGAGTGTGTGGAGCGGAGGAGGAGACTTTGGAGCACTTCATTCTTGAGTGCCCAGAGTTGGAGGGTATGGGGTGAGAGCGATGGAGGAGGTGATGTCATTTGGAAGTTTCGACAATGGGGAGATTTGTAGGTTTCTGGAGGTGGCCAGGGCGAGGTTTGTTGGTGAGTTGTCTGTGGCCTGAGATGTGTGATGTGGGGTACGGCCCTGCGGAAGGTGCATGAGGGGAGATGAAGTAAGCGAAACCGAGCTGGTGGCGATGAGAAGCCAGCATCGGCGAAAAAATTCCAGTTCTAGTACAAATATTGTGATTAATGATCTGTTAACTTTTATGAAGTCTTAAGTAGATACCCGTGCCCTCCTAGTAATAGTTACCTTTAATACAAATTGTTTACCAATTAGAATCTAAATCTCTGGCTTAACGGGAAACACAAAAAATACATCGCTTTGTGAATAGACGCACACTCACCTGGTGTATAAAAAAGATCTAGGTATGACCACAAGAAGAAAAAATGTAGAAATTAGGGAGAAACAGTATGTGGTTATTTTTCCGAACTTGTAAATGCTAGTTAGTAGGTACAGTTGTACTACAGAATTACCTAAGTGCTACAAAAGCTACCTAATGTATTTACCATCCAGTTAACAGAAAATAATTGAACAGTTACCCAAGGCTTACCTGTAAGGTGAAGGGTGACTTCAATTACTTCGGAAGCCATTCTTGTTCATTTTTCTGGAGTGTTCCAGAGGTGCCAACTTATGAGATGTCCACCTGCATCGGCCGTTAACTTAAGCATTCAGTATTCAAAGATCGAATCTTTTGTTGTGTATTTCTGGAGTGTTCGGGCGGGAGCGCTCCGGGCGGGAAAGAACACTCCAGAAAAATGAACAAGAATGGCTTCCGAAGTAATTGAAGTCACCCTTCACCTTACAGGTAAGCCTTGGGTAACTGTTCAATTACTTATCGCCATTCTTGTTCATTCTGGAGTGTTCCAGAGGTGCCAACTTATGAGATTTTAAAGAACGCAGCAAAAGATGAGACCAACCAATTTTCAAGTATGAATTTAAGATAAGAGCATTAGAAAATTGTAACGTTGACCCACCATGCGACCTTGATTATCGTCAATGGTAATATTATGGTTCAAGAAAGAACAGGCAGCTGCTGCACAAGTGCAGAGATTAAACTTAGCAATGTCGATTCCTGCCTCTTCCATAATTGCTTCAATCCGTCTACCTATTTTTGAAATAGATAGGTACTGTTTGTATGATTTTCGGAAACTTACAGAGTTGATTAGACTCTCCACGAAATCTAATCCATGTACTCTTTGAAGGTTAAATATAGACAGAATTTGAATTGGCATTAAAATACCTCATTTAATCAGGAATTCATTATTTCCCACACGTGGTGTATAAAGTAATTGAAATAGTCTCTTTCATGATACAAAATCTTTATACATCCATAACTTTGAAAGTTGGAACTTGATGTATAGATCATCGAGCTTGTACCGTATCTCATTAATTAATAGGTTGAAATTCTAAAAGCAATACCTTCCAGAGGGAAATAATTTTTCAAAATTCAAAACAGAAGAAACTTCCAAGATCATTTGTACATGGGAGTGGTTAGTCTTATTTAATTTTTATTTTAATTGGTATCCAGGATACCTGCACTAATTCAATAACTAACACTCTTTACTGCAAGAGATTTCACTATAGATAATCCAGTATTATAAGAAAACTTTATATTAATAATTTACATCATTAAATTGCATGGGATCAATTTTCTGTCTACTCAAGAAATATACCACTTGTGATCTAGCTATGTTGTTTATAGAAGTTTGGCGGAAATTCTGCACTAAAAACACATGATACTGATTTTGTACCGCAAAAGGGGTAATGAACACTGTTGCACTTGGTCTTCCTAAATTTTATAAAGCCTCATGATACTTAAACGTTAGATATCAGCTACTATTCGGTAATCCCATCAAAATACCAACTTACTTTATCAGCATGAACGTTTTGATAAAAGTATATTTTTTCACAGAAAAATAAGTCTTCTAACAGACGTTGTCAAAATCTTTAATTAATACGAGAGCATGGCTGAATATTTGTAGTCTTGACAGTAAATATTTTGATGTGGGCAAACTAAATGTCATTTGAAAAGGCCCTGCCAACCGGATTAAAATGGCCTTCAGTTCTAGAACATTAATGTGGGAGGTAGAGTCTTAGCATATATAATCCCATCTATTTTAAATAAAATTTAATATATTTATAAGAAATTTACATTCTTCAAGTTGATGCATCAGTGGTAGCTAATTACAATACTTTGAGAATCATGGTTTATGCTTACTAAACTGATTGAAAAGATTCATATTCAACTGGAAATCCATATTATCAGAGGTTATATAAACTCAGAGTTGAAGGCCACGTTTTCCACACTTCTCCTGATGATGAATAGAAATCTTTTTAATCGAAAGCTTGAAACCAAAAATACCTTCAACGCTTACGAAACTATAGTAATGAAAGGATGTCTAAATACTTTAAGCTGGATAATCATCATCAATTTCTATTCATTAGTAAGTTACCATTGACAATTTGAGAGCATTAATTTTAAGACGTTCTAAAATTATAAAGAATAAACCTCCCCATTAAACTGCTGGATGGCAGAGAGTCAACAGTTTGATAAAAAATAAAAACGTCACAATTAATAGAATTTTGCTCAAATTTGTTGCATCAATTAAAAATCATTTCTTTCTAATGATTAGGAATAAATAAAATAAAATTTCTTTCATTACTAATAACAACAGTGCTCTCTCTCTCTGCAACAGTCCATTCATATGCGAATTCATCTATCAATTAAGTAAATTAAATAGTACATAGATAAGTAACTTTCAGTTCTTAATTTTGCCAATATAGAATTCATGACTTAAGTAAGTTGCATGATTCACAAGTAGAGCCTTTAGCTCTAAACTTAAGTTAGAAATGTTTTCCAATTTCTAATATCTACGGTATTATTCTCTATATGGACAGAAAAGTAATCATCTTCAAAATTAATAGAGGCCACGAGACGAATTTATTCCATTGAACCAACTACAGTTCTTCAATGTTCTAATAAATAACGTTAATAATGGATATGCAGATTCGATGGCTTTAGATAAATTTATAAATAAATGAAGTCCTTCACGTCTTATATGAATGAGAAAACTGAACCGAAAATTATCATTATTCTCTATGACCAATCTTCATACCTATAGACATTAATTTTTGAATTTCCAAAATAAGAAATAATTTGGAAATACAGGTTTTATGTAACTATGTGTACCAAATTTCTGGTTGAACTAGTTGTTGCCCTATAGTGCAACAACGTATTCAACAGTCTTCAACTCTTCGTCAATTCCCGCGTCGCAGAAGAATTTATCGAGGAATATAGGTAATTAGGGTAAAGTAGGTATATTACGACACATAGTAAACTGGCCTACTAGAAAAACTATGAACAGTCTTGAATCCTAGCAGGAGGTTATCGAAATTCCCCTGTTAATTCTCTGAATCAGAGAAAAACTTAACATTGCAAATTCATTTGGGAAGAGACTGTAGGCATTAGCATATAACTAGTAAGTTAACTGGCTTCCAGCAAAATTTTTATTGAAGAACCAGACTTGGATATGCAATTGCAAAACATATCTGTAGTGGTATTAACAGTCTGTATTTGTTAAGAAATTAAATATTGGTACTTGAGACTAAAGTTCAAGTTACATGATATGTCTAGTGTTCCTTAGATGAAGCCAGTACAAGCTCGGGTCACAAATTCCCGGCTAAAATAGCTAACTAGTTGCCCTAGCTAAAAATTCATAGATTGTCTTCAATCATAGTAGTGAATATCGGAATCCCCTCTCAAATTGTTCTGAAACAGAAAATTTTCATAATGAGAGTTTATATGGAAGGAGACTCAATAGGCATATAGCCTGTAGCTAGTTAGTAGTCACCATGAATTTGAGACGAAATTTTTATAAAGAGTTAAAAAATTATACGCAATATAGCGTAGCGTATATTTGATATTTCCAGTGAAAGTACGGTCTCGAAATACCGGCTTCAAACTTACTAACTAGATTTACGTTAGTCACAAAATTTTTAGGGTTTCTCTTCAAAATTCCCCTGTCTATATTATATCTCTGAATCAGAGAAAATTTCACTATGTGAAATTATTGTTAAGAGACTATAGGCATATAACCTATAACTAGTTAGTAGTTAACTGGATTATTATTATTAATTGTATCCATAAATTCATGGTGCTTCTTGAATGGAATACATAGCACTAGTAGCAATATCAATCTTTAAGTAGCTACCAATTATAAGCTAGATAGGGTAAAGCAGGTAAATTGCGGTACACTAATTAACTGTGTCCTCTAACCACAGAAATATCATAGCTTCAAACAATAATAAAATATAGAATGCATTCCGCTACTTCAGATATCTGAACAAATTTCAATAAAAATTCGAATCAAAAAGTTTTAGAAAAGTTCTTGCAAAGACTGCAATTGAACCGCAATTTACCTGTGGGACCCTAGGCAATGATTACAAACAAGTATTATTTACAATTTACGCCACTTTGTACCCGTTAAAATTTTTTATTTTGAGTATTATTGCACATATGTAAAGTTACCATATAATATAATAAAGAAGTTCAAGAAAGTTATAGTATTATACGATATATAGTGTATATTTGTTCAATCCAGTAAAGCACGGTCACGAATTTCCGGCTTGAACTAGCTAACTAGTACCCTAGTCACGAATTCTTAGGGTTTTAGTCATCAAACCTAGCAGGGGGTTATCGAAATTCCCCTGTCTATAATTTTTCTCTTAGCAGAGAAGAATTTCACTGAGTGAAATTTGGAAAGAGACTCTATTGGCATAGCTAAGCCTATAGCTAGTTAGTAGTAAACTGGTAGTCACCAATTTGTGACGAAAATTTTGAGAGTTAAATAGTTACTAGATATAGGGTCAAGCAGGTAAATTGCGGCACGCTAACTAACTGCGGCCTCTAACAAAAGAAACATCATGGTTTCAAAACACACGTTAAAAAATAATATTAATAAATTATATCATTCACCGCGCTTCTTTTGATATCAATGCAACATTTCAATGTAATTTGGGAGCCGCAATTTACCTATGTGACCCTATCATATTTTTGAGATATCCAGTTTAAGCACGGTCACGAATTTCCGGCTTTATCTATTCTAACTAGTAACTCTAGTCACGAATTCTTAGAGTTTTAGTCATCAATCCTAGCAGGGGGTTATCGAAATTCCCCTGTCTATAATTTTTCTCTTAGTAGAGAAGAATTTCACAATGTGAAATTTGGAAAGAGACTCTATAGGCATAGCTAAGCCTATAGCTAGTTAGTAGTTAACTGGTTAGTAGTCACCGTAAATTTGGGACGAAAATATTAAGTGAGTTAGTTATACACGATATAGCGTATATTTGCAGTGTAAGCACGGTCTCGAAATACCGGCTTCGAACTAACTAACTAGATTTACCCTAGTCACGAATTTCTAGGGTTTGTCTTCGGTCCAGCAGGGGGTTATCGAAATTCCCCTGTCTGTGAAATTATTGGAAAGAGACTATAGGCATACAACCTATAACTAGTTAGTAGTTAACTGGCTCACTTAAAAACTATCAGCAAGGCCTGTTTTCAAGTACCACGCAAGATAGGTAATTTTTTAAAAATCATAATAACGAGCAAAAGTGGCTAAAATTGTATATCCTATAGAACTAATAGTAAAGCTATAATAAAATCACTTATCTGTATACGAGAACATCTAGGCTTGAATGAAAATCGAATTCAATCGATCACAAACACTGTGCACGCACAACTAGACTTTTTAAGCCTAGGAGAGCAGGAAAAAACACACACATGTTAACGAATGCTTAAGTTAACGGCCGATGCAGGTGGACATCTCATAAGTTGGCACCTCTGGAACACTCCAGAATGAACAAGAATGGCGATAAGTAATTAACGTTGGCCTGCACACTAGTCAAAGAATAAACTAAAGATTCAACAACTAGCCAATATTTGATTTATTCAAGATTTTCTAAGCTTAGAAAAAAGTCTGCAATACATAAAAGATGAAACCCTTTTGATGCACTGAATCAAACTTCTTACTACAAGTTCACAAGGTATGACAACAGTCCTTATGATTCCTGGGCACAAAGAGACACTCTATAATAAATGGCCGATAAAACTTCAAAAACACTTACTATAAATCTTCTCAATTTATCACCTGTCCTTATATTGATTGGTTAATAGATATTAAATACAAAATGAAAGATATATTCAAAAATCTGTCGCTGGGAACTAACAACAAACTTGATCTAGAACAAACAAACCTGACTCGAAAGAGATGACATAATATTGAACAGATTAATAATAGGACACTTGACTATTAGGAGATTATTATACGGGACAAGTTGTACCTAAATGTTCATACTGCAACAACGATGTTATGACCATATAATACTAAGAAATTGCTTCAATTCTAAGCAATTGCTGATCAAAGACAAGTTTGAACTTTAAACTTAATATACAAGACCTACCTTATCGAATATACGAGAAGATCACGACCAAATGGAACCTGTACCTATCCAGATAAATATACACATGCGTTTGAATAGCAATTCCTCTGAAATTGCCACGGGTTCTCTACCTAGATTAAATTTTGGTTACCAAACTATATTGATAATTGTAACGAGCTAACTGAAATTATCCTAAATTCCAAAACATTTTTGCGCTAGATAAGAAATCTTCTGAAGCGGTTGTAATTTTTTATCATTACAATGATCTTTTTTCCGATAGTACCAATTCGCATATGTAGAGTATTTTCCTTTTTACGGGCCTATCAAAATCTACATTTCTTTTTGAATTACTTACTTTAGATTAGATATTTAACCATGTTATATTATGTGCATATTTTGTAACACAGTTGAAGAAGTTACTCAGTAGCGATTTAGAATGTGCTGATGTAAGCAGAACAGCTACTCCATGATAGAGTCAAAGAAGCTAAGACTAATAATAGTCCAGAGTTCTTTATTTCCAATAGACTACTTGTAATGTTTGTTTCCTATAATTGTTGTTCTCTATGTCTAGCATAGTTTTAAGGGTAGAGAAAGATTAATGTACATGATAAAATATTTATTCATTATAAAGTTTACATGATTCAAATATAACTACTAATTAATTAATTTGTATCATTCCTCTTTAGATTTGCAAACTTTCTATTAAAACTTATAAGTTCCTTCAAAAGTTAAAACCAAATGTAGAAAATTTAGATTAAAGTCTTATGAAAAATTAAAATAATATTAACTATGCAATGTTAAAAACGAAGTTTGTGAAAAAAATTAACAGACTGTTTCAGAAATGAATATATTCTTACAATTGCTGTAGAATTTAACGATAGAAAACCTCCTATTCTACCTGCAGCAGAAAGTTTGTAACGTGCTGCTCTCCCTGCAACATGAACTGCAGAAATTAGTAACCCGCTACTCTTCCTGCAACAACTGTTTCTCTATTTCCTCATCAACCACCTCGTCCTGATTCATTTCACCCTCAGCGAGTAATTTATCTTCATCCAATTGCTGGTCTTCCTTTTCAGCAGTTTGTAGCAGCGCATCCTCATCCATGTCCTCCTCCTCCTCTTCCTCTTCATCAGCCACTTTATCAGCACTCTTTTCGTCTGTCGCATCGTTGTCCGCGTCAGCTTGTTCCTCACCCTCCTCTTGATCTGTTTCGTCATTTGACTTGCTTGTTTCTCCAGTTTCTTTCTTTTTCTCAGAGACTTTTTCAGGTACATCCTCTGCAGCATTGGTATCTACTGTAGAAGTCTCCTCAGCCTCTGTACCAGAAGACTTGGCCTCATCTTCAACATCCTTTTTCTTCTCACCTCCAGCCTCATCTATTTCCATTCCCTCTTCTTTTTCTTCATCACTCTTCAGCTCTCCTTCATCAGCACTCTTCACATCTTCTGTTTTATCCAGAACTTCAATACCACTACTGTCTAAAGATTCATTGTGATTTGGCTCTTCATCTTCAGCTCCTCCTCCTTCTTTTCTGACAGGAACCTTGTGCTTGTTGCTCTTCTTTCCTTTCTTCATGTGAAGAGCTTGTCCATCGTCACCAATTTGGCACTCTAAGAACTTTGCCATATCAGCAGCATTGACATCCTCTTCCTCGTCTTCAGAATGGAATTCGTAGTCTTCAGAATCCGAGGTGACATTGTTCACGTACATCACTTGATTGCGTTCGTCTCTGATTCTAGCACCATCCCTTACTCTATGTCCATCTCTGACCCTATGACCGTCCCTTGGACCAGCCATAGGTAGGTGAGGTCTAGAACGCTTAGCTAACTCATTCCTTCTGCAAGTGATGGAAATGTTGTAGTTCTTGAGTCTGTTTAGAGTGTCTTGCACAGATGATTCTTCAGATTCACTCTCATCTGAAAAATCATCAGGGTGATGGTGGTACCTAGGATCATAGTGGGGATCTCTCCCTCTAGGATCATAGTGAGGATCTCTCCCCCTAGGATCATAGTGAGGATCTCTCCCCCTAGGATCATAGTGAGGATCTCTCCCCCTAGGAGGATAATACTGCTGGCGGCGGTACTGGTACTCCCTGTGTATCCGTTTGTTGGAGCTGTAACCCCCATCTTCGTGACGATGCCTCTTGGTTCCTCTACGACTGTTCACCTGCACAGTGGTACCCATCAGTTGGAATTGCCTGGAATACTGTGGCGCTACCGGACGAGGAGGAGCTCTCTTCTCCACAGGAGGCTCCAGTATCACGCAATCATCGTCATCTGAAGACACCGTCTTTGCAGCAGCTTTAGTTTGCTCTTTAGGTTTCCTGTTGGTGTCTTTTTTGTTAGCATTGGCTTGCACTGATTCTTTACCTGTGTTGGTACTTTCTTGACTTTGTTTCTTAAGTATTGCATTGGCCTGTTCCTTTGAATAGACACTTATGGTAAAGTCTTCACATCTTAGTCCCATAGACTTCAATGTCTCTTTCACATCAGTACGAGACCCCTGAGCACCACCCTTTCCTTTACCTGACTTGTGATTGTAACCATCATTATCGTTACACAGATCGATCTCCTTAGGCTGAGACTTGGAGTTACCTCCTTTCTTGAAATAATTCAACTTAGACATGCGAGCATTTCTGGCGGAGGTATCTGAATTACATGGCTTCATTCTGTAAATAGATTCATCTAATAACACTGCTGGATACATACTGGGACCTGAAAAATAACATAACAGAGTTAGAATTGAGAAGAAAAAACCTTCCACAATGCATCAAAGTTCAAAGATAGTCTCTTTACGATAGGTAATAGGTATGACGTATTAATAAGAATTTGGGATAATAATTGCAATGATTCAATAAGGCGGTTTCTTACCTTTTCTATCAGTGAAGTACAGATGAGGACTGAGGGAAGCTACAAATGGGTGACATGCAGCTTGCGAGGGAGTCATCCTTTTCTCTGAGGAGAGAAAACGAATAGAAAGATTAGTTATCAGATAAAACAGAGGATGGAGAGTACTGAACTCACTCGAGTATCTGCACTTACTAGGACTGTAGGTGAGAAGTTGCTCCACCAATGTCACGAAGGAGAAGTCATTGCACTTGGTGAGTCTCCTCATGAGATTTTGTGTTCTCTCATAGCGACTGAGAGGAGCTCCAATGAACTTCTTGAACTCTGCACTGCACTCCCCTTCTGTGAACTCCAGAGGGAAGGGACCTAACAGCTTACTAACCTGAAAATAAACAGTCAACATAGTTACGCCAATGCTACTTGTGTTAGCATGACTCAATCAGGAAATGAGATTAGCTAATAAATTAAATTAAAAAAAATATTCTTGTAACCTCATCACAGAGAAGAGAAATTGAACAGTCAATTGAAATCGCGTGAACAGTCATTAAGTAACTAACTTAATACTAATGGAGGTCAATTGGTATCTCTTCGAATGAATTAAAGTTATTTTGACTGGATAGAGAGAAATATAGCTATATGAAATCTCACCTTACTAAGAATATCCATTTTTGTTTTTCCCATGAAGAGAGGTTTACCAATGTAGCATTCAGCCAACAGACAACCCAAACTCCACATGTCCACCTGAAAATAAATGTACACTCATTAAATAAAAGACTGATGAAATAGTAAAGAAACTGTCACTAACTCACAACCGCTTCTGAAAACAAGGAAGAAAAGATGAATCAATTCTATCTAAAACGAAAAATAAAAGAAAAGACTATTCAGTAAAGTAAAATTAAACAGAGATCATAAGTATAAGAGGAGACTAGAGGATACGATCTTCTCACCTCAATTCCAAACCGTAGTCCAAATATAACCTCTGGGGCTCTGTACAGGAGAGTCTGCAGTTCGAAATCAGAGTAGTAGAGAGATAATTCGTCTTCTGTGTTGCGGAGAGCATTGCCAAAGTCAACAACAAATGCAGAATTTAAATCATTCTCTGAAAAAAAAATCAAAGAAATAATCAGAACTAGCTATTCAATCAGCTTTAGCAAGAGACTAAGAATTAACAGTAACTATGTGTTTTCGTTTGAGCAACGAGATAGCTGATTTATAATTATCTTGTTTCATTCGTGTATACTTTTGCCGATTGATACGATAGCCTAATCTTAATGTTAATTCGAAAAATATTATCAATAATATTTTGCCAAAGACAAAACGTTTATAGGTTTTGAAATGTGCGAATTCCATAATAGGTTAATATTTCCCTCATTTTTTTTTTGAATTAATCAAGATTTAAGAGTCCATAGCTAGTGTATATAGGCTATATACAATACGACAGTTACTAACCCAAAACAATCTTAAGAATATGTGGTTTAGTTACCGTCAGAGAGAAGTATATTTTCAGGCTTGAGGTCTGCATGGATGACATTCTGTTTGTTGAGGAATCCCATGACAGTGAGTAGCTTCACAGCCAAGTGTCTGATGTGAGGCAGGGAGGTTTTACCTCTCACATCCTTCAGCTCATAGTGAGTGTACAGGGATGTGGGACTGAGGGCATCAAACACTAAGCAGTAGTGGGGCCCATACATGAACTGAGTCTGTCAAACGAAAAGAATTAGCCTTAAAACTTTAATAATATACTGATTCCAGCTTCTGGAAGGAAATTTAGAGACAACCACTAGCTACCAATAATATAGCAAGAGTAACCTTAAAATAATTATAGTTGAGATAAATACCTTTACTCTGATGAATGGTACATAGTGATAAGGATCAGCCCTGTGCAATTCAAGGAGAATATCAGCCTCTTGTGAGCCAATTGGCTTGTAGACCTTATGCAGTACTTTGATAGCCACTACCTCATTATTGCTGAATGAGTCCTGAGCCTTGATGATGAGGGCAGACTGACCTCTGCCTAACACCTTAAAACCAAAACAAACAATCAATTGCAGTCACTAACTGTATTACAAAAATTACACTAACTATTGACAAAGCACTTGGAATAGTTAAACCATTTAAATTTTGGTAGGGGTTTAACGTCTGTTTCACCCATATCGCTGATGTCAAAAGGAAATTGAATACACGGGAAAGGAAGAAGTAGTTAGAAAGTGGCTCATGAACAAAGTCACCTACTACCATCAGTAAAATGCCCATGGATGCAGAAAAGCTACTCCATGAAAGCATGAATACAGTCACATACTAAGGAATGTGACGAAAAAGGACACAAGCACCAGTGGCTGCACGCACGGATGGAAGAGGAAAATGAAGAGGTGATAGTAAATGAACTCTACAATTCTACCTAACACAAAAATATAAGACCTCGTAGTTGAAGAGCATAATTCTAGCGCTATCCTCTAAATTTCTAAAACTGCAAGTATTGTTAAAAACTTAAAAATGATAAACATAGTAAAAAAATGAAAAGACTATTCATAATCCAAATTAAAATAGCCTAAAAGACGCCACCCCATTCTCTTTCATTCACCACAGACAGCTTCTGGATAGAGCCAGTTTTCAAAAGTAGTTTGATTAAAAAGGAATTAAAAAAAAATTAAAACAAAATCTTTTTGGCTACATATGTATATTACAATGAAAAAAACATGAGCATAATTAGAAAGAAATGATCCAATTAACCAATTTTGAATGAATTTCAAAAATTCTGCCACCAACAACAAACAAAAATTTCACCGCATTTCTTATTTACATTATAATAAAATTTAATATTTTAAAACAAATATAGCTATACTAAGGAAAGAAAAGAATCAACTGAAGAAATAAAGTAACACTTTGAATTTTCAAATTCACAAAGGTTGAGAAATAAATCATGAGAACACTAACCTGAATATACTTGTATCTTCCGGCAAGAAGTGGCATATTAGAAAGTGGTACAAACTCTCCATCCTCATCTGTGTACTCTGTGTCTTCTGTAGAAAAAAGAACTATGAGAGGAATGGCCATCGAAATATCAATGAAAAATTAAAATTATGTTATCTATAAAAGTACAATGGTAGCTATTAATTAAAGTATTTAAGGCTAAAGAAAGGCAAAATTTTACCACATTATTTTGATTACTAGAGATTGAATTAAAACACAGTCAGAGAAATTATAAGAGTGGAATATCTAAACATTACCACTGAAATTCAGCGAGGAAAAATGAACCGATTAAAAACCAATCAATAAATAGCACTTTACACTAGCTACTATCAATTTTCTAATTACCATCTTCATCCTTTTCACTATCAGCACCATCTGTCGGTTCTTGATCATCTTCATCTTCTGAATTATCCTCATCACTGACACTATGCATTGGAACATCTACCACTTCATTTGAACACTCTTCTGGGGATTTATTTCTACTAGGTGAACTATTTTCTACTGGGGATTTAACATTTTCAGAATCATTAACCGAGTTAGCAACAGTGGACTCCTCTCCAGCAGTACATTTATCACTACTATTTTTATCATCAGATTTGTCTTCACGTGGAGATGCAGCATCATTGTTAGCTGTCTCTTCCGCAGGAGTATCGCAAGGACTCTCTGTAGATTTTTCTGCTTGAGGTGGAATGACATTTGGTGTAGAATTATCAGCTGGAGATTGGTCTTCTTTTGGAGATTTGCTTTCCTCTATAGATTTATTTTCATCTGGTGATTTGTCGCCATTTTCAGATTGATTACCATTAGGGGATTCATTATGATTTAATGATTGACTATCACACGGGGATTTATTTCCATTAGGAGATTTGCTATTATTTTCAGTTTGGTTTTCTTTTATAGATTTATCATTGGAAACAATATCTTGCAATTCTTTTTCTTCAGATCTGTCTTCATTGTCAACATCATTATTGATTGGAGATTTGTCTTCTGTAGATAGTTCATCTTTATCATCACATTTACTTTCGGCTAAAGTCAAATAGTACTGACAGAAAGGCACCCTGGACACATTTTCCTTCTCTAGCTCTAACTGATCATCTGATTTTTTGCTAAAATCACAATTTGTGTCATTAACAGGTATATTTTTGAAAAGACTAGCCAGTCCACCAGTGAAGAGGCTTGTGATGTGTCGAGTTGGAGGGCGAGTTAGGGGCATCTCGTCCAAAGTCATCCTAAGGATAGGAAAATGAAACATATTTGAGACAGTCAAACTCAATAAATAGGGTTTGATTATTTTTCTTCAAAATAAAATTAAATATAGCTACCTACAACAACAACAGTTATAAAGTAATCACATTTATTAAAATCTATTAATTAACAAATTCTAATTCAAAGTAATTCATTTCATTGATCCATTTCAATTCAAAAAAAAAGTTTGATTGAGTTAATCTATATTATCATTTTTTCATAAAAGAGACAGTGGAAAATTTGATCTAAAAATAAAAAAAGTTTCTGAATTAGAAATCTCAATTTCAGTATAAAGTTAGAAAATTTAGGTTCATTTGAACTTCATGGAAAATTTACATTCATCAGTAGGAAAGCTAAAATGGCTGATAAATTTTAGAGCTTGACAGATTGAATCTATCAAATATAAAAAGTTGAAATGTATATCTCAACATATACAAGACAAGCTCTCAATTAAGGCTATAGTGACACTATACAAGGAAAAAGGAGAATCAGTATTTAGATGATGTTTATATCATTCATCATCCTCAACTTAGTTAATAATAGAAAGCAGTAGCTTGATGAGAGAAAACTTACTTGACATAGCTTCTGAATCCTCGTTTCTTCATATTGTCGGTTTGGATAAATGCTTCTACAAATACAATGGTAGCTACCCTATTTAAATTATCCAATTAGTTAGCTACATAAGAATTGGATGAACCTGAAACAAAAAATTCAAATTTAGTCTTACGACATACAAAATTTGATTGATGAATTATATCAAACTATGCCAAACATATCAAATATATGTCATAGGTTCAAATACAGTTGTTTAAGGGGACCATCTCCCTCAAATCAGAAAAAAATGGATTTTTTTTACATAAAATGATATCTTATAGTCTTCTGAATAGCTAATGAATGTGCCTTGATTTTTCACACTTATAATTTTTTTTTATAATTGATGTCGAAAAAGGGAAATTTGCCCTCAAATATTTGGCTGAGGGTAAAATGTTGAGTATTCAACTTCGAGTTCTATTACTTATATATTTAGATTCCTTGTTTAATCTTGATTCAAAATATTTTTAACTTTATATATTTATGACAATATTTACTCTAGTTATGGCCAACAGAAAGAAGGTGACCAAATGGATCACCTCAATATTACCCAGGTCATAACTTTTGACCTATAGTTTGGATTGATCTCAAAATTTCAGGAATGGGTTTTTTGACCATCAACCAAATTTCATCAAAATCCAAGAGATGAGGGTGTTATGCTCTAGGTGATCTCACAGAGAATGCACCAATACTGGCTCAGAAAGTATGGAATATCGGAAGATATCTGCTTTAGTTACCTTATTAACTTATTGGTAGATGGTACAGAGAAAATGTAGCTCTAACCATTATATACATTATACATATACCTATATATTTAATATTGTGCAGGCTGAGATAAGTGTTGCCAAATGTTTGTCATCACAATATTCAGTATATCTTTATTTATTAATTTTAGGTAGTATTCAATTTTGTTTCTAATCATCAGTATACACTATACATTTGATTAGAATGAAATTTTGTTGTAAATAAAAAGAAAAACCCAGAAAATCCTAGGTTTTTTTTTGAAGAAGTATGAAGATTTTATAATCTCTCAATGTGGCAACACTGGCTGAGAAAATATTTAATCAATATAGACCATTGAATATAGGAGGATATCTGCTTTTGTTCTCCTTATTTGTATAAAATTTATCAGTAGATGACAGTTAATACAAATATACATTATACCAGTATGTATTTTTTATGTTTGTTTGTAATGTAATGTATGATATCACGGTATGCCTCTCTCTGATTGGCTGACATGCTCTCAATTATTTGACCAAGGCCATGGCCACCAGTGTTCAAATACGACAAATAGCAGTGGAAAATAGAGAATTGTTGCCAATACCCAGTCTGCATAAACTGGTAAAGTGTTTGTAGAGATCTCCTATTCTGTACATAGCAAATTTAATGTAAATATAGGGATTAATTCAGAAGTGTTTGTAGCAAGATTAATGTAAATATAGGAATTAATTCAAACTTGTTCAGAGAGAATATCCCAAATATCTCCCATACTCTACTGACTGGGCTAATACCTACCATGTTTCAAAGTGTGGCAAGAAAGTCGCCAGTTTAGTGAGAAAATGGATCCAGGTCGCCACATTTAAGATACTTTATAGACAAATTTTGACTTCCTAGTGAAGATTTTACACTTGAAAATATCCTCATGCCCAAGTAAAATAGTATGGCTCATAAACTCTCCATTCGTCTCTCCAAAAATCACCAAATTTCTCTCCAGCTCTCTCCAAAAATCACCAAATTTCTCTTCAAAATGATCAAATTATCATAAATTCTCTCCAAAATAACATTGTAGCATAAAAGAAAAATAAATATTAAAATGGCGAGTTTGGACATGCTTTATTACTTGGCCTCATGCTTCATGTCTGATGCATGTGCATCTTTTGAGACTATTTAATCTGTGATTTACATGTTTAACTTATTTCACCCCTCAAAAGTCTCCAATATACTGGCTACTTTGTCCATACCATGAAACATGGAATACCTATCTCATATCTGCCATTAGTAATAGCACAGATCACTAAATAGGCCTACCTATACATAATTAGGTATGTTTACTTTTGATAATTAGCTACATAGGTATTGATGACTGTCGACTTTTGAAATTGCAATTAAATTTTGGCCACTGCATTACTAATTTTTGAAAAAAAAGATATATGGGCAACTCTATGAACATTCTCTGAAACCCTAGTTTAAGCCGATTAATTGTAGACTTAAATTTTGTGAAAATAAGTAACTTTCCCATATATAGACGACTAATGAGCACTCTAATTAGATTTTAAATTAAAATTGGTGACTCAAGAATCATGTATGAAAGGCGGAAAGCAACTTTGTTGAAATGTTTAAACAAAGCCGCCATTTAGTTTTGATATGGCGCAATGTATTATCAGTTTTCTGTGAAAGATTGCAATCTTTTGTTATGAATGATGTTGTCACTACTTGTCATTTTAATTTGATGCTCTTAGACTAATTATCAGAAAAAAAATGAATAACTATGAAAGAAAGTATGCTTGCCACTCTGTGATTGGCTGGTATCAGTGGTATGGCACTCTCTGATTGGCTGATACACTCTCAATTATTTATTAAGCATTAAGGTATGTTTACTTTTAATTATTAGGTAGGTATAGTAATATAGGTATTGACGACTGTCGACTTTCAAAATTGGAATTAAATTTTGACGACTGGCGACTGTATTACTAATTTTTGTCTACTTATTTTTGAAAAAAAAAAAAAAAATATTGGCACCTCAATGAACATTCTCTGAAACTAGGTTGAAATTGAAGGATTTCTTGGAGAAATGAAGAACACATTACACTGTTACACATTACCAGTTCCTGCACAGTGCTGCCTGCAGTCTGGTTACAGAAAATGTCAAAAAGAGGTCCCAACTCCCAAATCCTATGCATTTTACTACTTTTCAGTGCTGGTTGGTCTCTATAATAGTATAATTTTAATAAATTGCATTTTACACAAAATCCCAATGCCTTTTTTAAAAATCTGATAAAACACCAGCAGTTTCCAATAATTTTGCTGATCCATCATCCACTAGCATAAAGCATTTGGCCATCAAAAATCAATTGTAACAATAACATAAGAATAAATAGCTAAAAATCTACCAGAATTGATCCGGTCTGTAAAAATAGGATCAAGCAGGCCAGTTAGTATTTGGTGCACTTAACTCCTCTGACATTTTCAAAAATCTGAGAAATAGCTGCCAACATTCATCATCAATTAGTCTAGTCCTCCAACATTTTTCAGGTTTCCCCTCCAAAAATTAATGGTAATATAGGAATTAATATCTAAATATCCTCCAACATTGCAGGAATTTATTTATTAGAGAAATTGAATATCTGCAGACATATCATTTGAATTTACCACCAAATACAATCTGGCAAGTCTAGTTTAAGAGTATGTACCAAGTCGCTGATTAATTGTAGACTTAAAATTTGTGAAAATAAGTATTTTTCACATATATAGACAACTAATGAGCACTTTAATAAGATTCGAAATTAAAATTGGTGCCTCATAATCATAAACGGCGGAACCGCGCATCTTTGTTGAAATGTAAACAAAGCCGCCATTTTGTTTTGATATGGCGCGCGTCCCGATGTATAATTGTAATTTGTATATCAGTTTTCTGTGAAATCTTTTGTCATGAATGATGTGTTCACTACTTGTCATTTTAATTTGATGCTCCTCTCTCAGACTCTCTGTGAATGGCTGGTATCAGTTGTATGCCTCTCTCTGATTGGCTGATACGCTCTCATTTACATATTAAGACTTTTGATAATTAGGTAGGTATAATAATATAGGTATATTGACGACTGTTGACTTTCAAAATTGGAATCAAATTTTGATAACTGGCGACTGCATTACTAATTTTTTTTGACTTATTTTTGAAAAAAAAGATATATTGGCGACTCCATGAATATTCTCTGAAACTAGGCTGGCAAGCAGGTAAATTGCGGCACACTAAACAACTCATAACTGCGGTCTACGGTCTCTAACAACAGAAACATCATAGATTCAAAACACTCGATAAAAACTTCAATGTAATTTCAGTTCAGAATGTTTTAGACTCTTTTGAGAGGGTCGCAATTAAAAATTAAAGGGCCGCAATTTACCTGCGTTTTAACAATCCTTAAGTTCTCCTATAATTACTACATGTATTTTACCGAGAGCATGAACAGAAGCCAAAATAGAGGATTTCTTGGAGAACAGTTTACCAGTTCTTGCTGTCTGGGAAATATTTAATTAGGTATTTTCATTTTTCAAATGGGAGAAAATTCTATTGACAACTTGCCACTCTGGAAAATACCTTAGGCTAACAGATGAATTTTAGAGGCTAAATGCTGCGGATTACACAGTTCCCATTAATTTATTACTGTATTTTAAGGTTTGTTGAACTCCAATAGAGATTAATCTATCAGAAAAGACCACTTTTTCCAGAGTGGTTGACAAGTCCAACAGTACCTAAAAGCTGAGCGGCGCACCACATCACGGCGCACCACTGTACATTCTATCCCAGTCTGTATTTGGTGCAAAAAATCCCACTGACTTTTTAAAAAAACTGAAAAAATCCACCATAAATTTCCAGTAATTTGGCTGATCGACCAACCATTCCCCAATTTATCAACCAAAAATTAATGGTAACATAGGAATAAATAGCTAAAAATCCACTGACTTTGCCATAATATTATTATGGCAAAGACACAGACATGTCGGTGGAATTTACCACGAAATACAGACTGGATTCTATCAATGATTTCAACATAATTGTCTTATGTAGTTTATTGTATCCACTAGTTTGTTGTACTGCACACTTCATGATTGTTTAATGACATAGCAGGCTGGC
Source organism: Caprella mutica (assembly GCA_947561585.1). Classification (NCBI taxonomy): domain Eukaryota; kingdom Metazoa; phylum Arthropoda; class Malacostraca; order Amphipoda; family Caprellidae; genus Caprella; species Caprella mutica. The sequence goes on along the minus strand of CANNZV010002195.1, from coordinate 55,441 downwards.
AGAGGAATTTGCCCAGTCTGCAGAATATAGGACATTTTTCCAAGACTCTCTGCAGGAGTTTTTGATTGAATTTTTGAAAATTGGAGATCTCTGCGGGAGATCTTGAATTAATTCCTATGTTGCCATTAATTTAGCAACGGAAGATTTTGAATTAATTCCTATCTTACCATTAATTTAGCTGCGGGAGATTCTGAATCTGCTACAGAGAGTAACTGTCTCTCAAATTAAAATCTCTGCGGGAGAAGAGACCCATTCTGCAGACTGGGGATTCGGGGGCCTAGTTCCAGAGAATTTCAAATGTCAGCAAGCTCTTGCAGACATTGATCAAATTCAGAAATTCTTCTTTGCATCACATTGCTGACTTAGAATTTCCCTAAAACTCCCTCATAATTAATCGCCGACACAAAATCCCTCAGTCCCTCACAAGACTCAAAAACTAAAATAACTTCACTAGTCAAATCAGCTTGGTCAGCTATAAACACAAAACACTGAACGGTCAAAACAGTATACGTATCTAAAAGTCTTTAGTGATCATCATCACGTAGCATCAATGTGACCGTGTGACGTCATCAAATTGCGCTGAAGCTGTAACTGGTATGTTCATCATAATACATACGTCATAATAGCATCACTGAAGTGATTGAACAAGTTCTAAATATCAAGACATGTTATGTTTTCCCACCAATTTGCCGGCCCATTTGAAGGGTATTTACAAGGTATATTACCGTATGTAATGTGAAATCTGTATTATTATATTATCAAGAATGTATTATATATGGTAAACCTCTCTTAAATAGCCTGTTTAACCTTATACCTACCAGTTAGTGGCAGTTACCACTTAGGTACCACCATACCATGTTACATACAGTAACCTACCTAATAATTATTATTTAACTTTCATTCTAATTGGTAGGCATCCATAGTTCATTATAATTTATACCTAACCTTCAGGTATCTTGGATGCACATTAAAATAAAAGTTCAATAATTATTACCTGTACACTCTTATCTTACGTGACCAAAAATGTGGAACCGTTCAATAATTCGGAACTTACCCAATGCACTAAAGAATTATCAAAATAAACTACGTAGGTACTACGTTTATATAGCCTTTGTACATTCATTCAGTTTAAAATATTTACTCAAAATACCTAATTAAACGAACAGTAATGTTTATAAACTAGTGCTTTATAATTTATCAAATTGAATACTAAATTTTCCTATCGTATTATTTCTTGAATATTAGGCTAATTGTGAATACTTTTAAACATGTACAAGTCCAGACTCCAGACAGTTGTCTGGTACATGTCTAGAACAGAAAATCTTAAATTCAAACATTTAGCTATACTTATAATAGGAAGGTATTTTGTGTTAATTAGGTATTCTGTATCAGTATTACTTGATTACCCATTATTTTGAATAATCTGCTTATATTCATTGAATAGCTACAACTTTTTCTTTATTTACAAGTTCGATACATGTCTGAAACTGTTTCGAAACATGTCTGATATATATACCTACCTACTCATAGAGCATCATCCTGACAGCCATTTTGTTTTCTAACTTATGTACCTACGTCATGGTACGTGAACTTCTGATTTAAATATTTTAATCATACGTTTTTAAAACTTTATAATTTCCTACTTTAACAATTTAACCAGAATTGAATTTATTCCCACCTATTTAATCATCATCATCATCATAATACGTTCTATGTACTGTGTTCAGTTGCCCATCTAAACATGTTTAGTTTTTAATTTATTGTTATCTGCTAAGGGAAATTCCAAATTATCGGTCAGTTCCACATTATCGGTCATATAAGAAAAAAACATATAGGCTAATGAAAATTATTTTACTTAACCTATCCTAGTGAAACAATAATTATTATATTATCTTCTCTTATATGATCGAAAATGTGGAAGTGACTGATAATTCGGAACTTACCCTAGTGTTAAACTTAATCATACAACCCTATAAAATTTTGGTATTTACTTAGGTACTTAATATTTGTAAATAATGATGCTATCAGTACTCAGCTCAACTGATTAATATTAAATTGAATTAGGTAGGTATACCAATAGGATAAGTTAGGTAAAAATTATAGGGCAGTTCTACATTTACGACCGTATAAGAAAAAATAATTCAATATTATTAATTGGTATCCAGGTATCACTAATACCTATATGTTTAAATGGAAAATATCAGTTTAAATGGAAAATAATAATTTATCTTTGACCGAAAATATGGACCTGTCCAATAATTCGTAACTTAGATGCTCTAAATAACTATGAATTGGTACCTACTACCTAGTTTACAATGACTGATGGTACAAAAACTGTACAATGCGTGTATCAGAATAAATTTCATTAACTACCTATTATTCTAGTGAAAGATTGATCAGTAAGTAGTATCTATTCAAATATGAATGTATTATTAAACTTATGAAATTGCACGAGAAAAAGTGACAGAGGAATTTCACGGTGGATAATGGATATGGCAACACTGGGCCACTACAAGATTGGTTTGAAAATCCTGTTACGTCATTGGAACACAGTTGATTCTAAAAGCATGCATTGAATCAACTCTTACTTAAGAGTTATACATAGAAAATTGTAAGGTTAATTTTTTCTACGGACTGTAGTTTGTGTACTATGGACCTAAGTTTGTATAGGTACTATGGACCGTAGTTTGTTTTAATGCTAAGTGTATAGGTAGTCGAAATTATCAAACTATTTTGATGTGATGACTACCGATAAGAATTTAGAGACCGCTTTATTTTAACTTGAAGACTAGGTAGAACCGTAGAGGTACCTAGCTTTATTTTAACGTGACGACTACACAGAAATAACTAATTCTGCCGACCATAGAAACGTCAGTTAATTATTATGCCGACTTCTAATACCTTCTCTGGAACTAGGTTCGGGGGCAGCACGTCCCACAGTCTGTATTTCGTGGTAAATTCCACTGACATGTCGGTGGAATTTTTTGCCCTTTAAAATAATATTCTGGCAAAGTCGGTGGATTTTTAGCTATTTATTCCTATGTTACCATTAATTTTCGGTGGATAAATGGGTAAAATGTTGGTGGATCAGCCAAATTAGTAGTGAATTACTGGAAATTAATGTTGGATTTTTTCAGCTTTTTCAAAAAGTCAGTGGAATTTTGTGCACCAAATACAGACTGCACGTCCCCCAATACATCATACATCTAACTGATACGTTAGAACCTCACTGACTTCAGACAGAAAGTTTACAATAGTTATCCCATAAAATTATAATTATTACAGTTTTCTATGATAAATTTTAATTTCTATTCCAAATAAACATCTCGAACAAAGAATTAAACTGTGTAGTATTAATATTGGATTCAAGTACCCCAGACTGTATTTCGTGGTAAATTCCACCAACTTGTCGGTGGAATTTTTTCCATTTGAAAATAATATTCTGGCAAAGTCGGTGGATTTTTAGCTATATATTCCTATGTTACCATTAATTTTCGGTGGAAAAATGGGTAAAATGTTGGTGGATCAGCCAAATTACTGGAAATTTTTGGTGGATTTTTTCAGCTTTTTGAAAAAGTCAGTGGAATTTGTTGCACCTAATACAGACTGGCAAGTACCTACCGTCCAGACTGGAAAACATAAATTCTAACAGAGTTACTCCTAACAGTAACTTCATGCATTCCCATCAGTGATGTTTATCATCACAACAAGTTACAAGCCCAATTGTGAAGCATAAATGACTTACTTTACATAAGTTTTCAATGCGCAGTTGAAATTTATAAAATAATTTACTGATTTCTGCATTTTTTAGGGTTGAAATGAGTAATTTATGTTCATTCTAAATTCCTAACAGAGTTACTAGTCAACCTGAAATGAGTTATTATTCCACTCTGGCCTTCCGTCAGACTGTCAGTCATAAATTTGATAGCCAACAACCCAGTCTGGAAAACTGCTTAGGCTAACAGATGAACTCTATATGCTAAATGCTGCAGATTATACAATTTTTAGCAATTTACCATTAATTTTAGAAAAAAAAATAAAAATTATCATATTAACTACATATAAGTATCATTAATCTTCTTTTAAACCATGTTTCCCTAGTAAAATAGTATGTCTCATAAACTAGCCATTTGTCTCTCCAGCTCTCTTCAAAATTCAACAAATTCTCTCCAAAATTATCAAATTATCATAAATTCTCTCCAAAATAACATTGTAGCATAGGAGAAAAATAGATTAAACTTGCCATTTACAATTGAAGGGCTCAAAATAACTGTCACAAACTCGCCATTAAAATAAGTTGAAAACCCTGTAAATAATAAGTAAATCACTCATAGATAGTCTCAAGAGATACACATGCATCAGACATAAACTATAAAGCATAAAGATGTTTTCAAGTTCAAAATCTTCACTTAAAAGTCTAATTTCTTCTTTAAAGTATCTTAAATGTGGCGACCTTGATCCATTTTCTAACTAAACTGGCGACTTTCCTGCCTCACTTTAAAACATGGCTTTTAAATTACCTATCTAATAGAATGTACAGTGGTGCGCCGCTCAGCTTTAAGATACGTATCGACAAGTCTTTAGAGAATTCTTTTGAGTAAATTTGAGAGGGCTGCAATTAAAAGCTAAAGGGTCATAACTTACCAGTTACCTGAATGAACATTATGAAAGTATTTATTTAATCATTAAAATTGAAATAATTTTAAGTTACCTAGAACTTAGAAGTAACTACATCATAATAATCATAATTCAAAACAAGTTACCAAGGTAAGTAATAGTGTACCTAATACACATTGCACATTTTTCATAGAAACAATTCAATACTAGGTAGTAAGTCCTTTAATTTTGAATACCTATCTAGTAATTTAATTTAGCTTCAAGAAATAATAAATACCTAATTAGATGTATCAAAAGTGTCATTACCCCAAAAAACTAAGAATACATAGATCTAACTGTAAAACAAATTAGCTAACTAGGTAAGACCATAGGTGCAAAGATTAATTTTAAAATAATAATTGAAAGGTATCGACACAAGCATCGGAAATTGGTTTGTTTGTATATGAAGGGATAGGTATCGGCCAAAATTTAAGAATTGGTACATTAGTAATTAAACTTATAAAATTAGTATACACAATCTCACCCAAAGCCAACCCAATCTGCCATAACCATTTTGAATTTGATCGCGTGCGTTGTTGATGGGTGTACTTCAGAAAAAAAATTATTAACTCGTATCGCTCAGATCACGTATAATATAATAGCATTTGAAGATATTTCAACTATTATAAGGGTACATAATAATTATATGATGCTGAACAATTAATTATCGTGTTCTAATCACTGGCATAACAATTTTTCATATTGAATAAACTAGTAAACTATGATGTCAGATTGCTTACATCACATAATTTTCTAGACTGTTTTCTACTGACCAAAATTTCCATGTCATTCGTACTGAGAAACTTATCTAAAGTTTCTGAATAAAAAAAATCAATTTTAGGTCTTTTAAGAATACTTTTCAATCTTATATATTTTTTTGAAGAAATATTCGAATTTAGTTGATGCTAATATCTGTTCAATTTTACGGTTGTTTCTTACGCAATCATCAATTAAAATAAATTTTAAAAAAAATTTGATTTCATATATTCATAAGTTCAGTTTTTTAGAAAAATGTCTATGATTGATTTTATATGTTTGCTTGAATAATATTTTCGAAAAAAAATTCATACACAATTCTTGAATATACCTATATCTCATAGAGGAAAACCGGGAGCTTTCAGACAGAGGGATGGTTCGGACATCTCGTTCAAACATGTTTATAATTGTTGGAACTACTGCAAATACCATCAGCTATTTGAAAGATATTTCGCCCCCGAGGGGTAATTTACTGTTTTCGTCAATATTGATGTAATTTTTCGTGATTCAATTAGATCGTATGTGGCCTATATGAATAAGAAACTGATTCTCAATCACAAAGGTATGAATTATATCAATATCTTATGTTATTTTTAAAAAAATAATACAAATGAAATTAGAAAAATGGTGAAGTTTCTAATTTTGAATTAAGTGTCATTTGGGATGAATCAGACACTTCTGTTTAGGTTGGTTCGGGCGGTGTCCGAACTTTCCCTCTGTACCTATCCTATTCAGTCCACCATTACAATTAATTGAATTAATTCTTATTAAAAAAGACATTCTGAACTTGAAGTTAATTATTTTAATTGACATAGCATTCGCTTGTAAGATTAGTTGCAACTTTTAATATTAGTTTCTTTATTTGACAGTTTGACGATCGTATTCATGCCTTTCCATTATAAAAGGAAAACTGATAGAGGCCGTAATAAAGAAGGTATTCAAAAAACATTTCATGAATTCCAAAAAGGTTTATCTGTCAGAAAAGCTGCTGAAATTGGAGGTGTAGCAAGATCTACTCTTATGGATTATACTTTAAACATTCAATGAAAAATTTAAGATGTAATTTACTAATTTTGGTGAATTCCATGAAAAAGGAAAAAGTTATATCCAAAGTTAAAGGCAATAGTTATACAATTTGCTTTTGATATATAGCTATTAAATATAAGGATAATTTCACAGTGATTATTCACGGGTTATCTATATTTTGTTGGAGAAAATGTTCAATCATTACAATAATATTATTATGATAAAATTTCAAATACGATGAATTATTACTGTGCATAACAAGTCATTATATGTTTATTTCAATTAAATTAGTAGATCCAAATTCAAACCTATCGTTTAATTACCCAAATTTCCAGCTTGTCCGAAGTCTCCCTCTAGGAAGGAGCATTCGGACACTTGAATCTCTCTTACATTTAGTCTTATAACTTTCGAATGAAGGTTTAAACTGTAAAACAATCTTAATACAAATTGAAGTAAAATTATTTATCTAAATACAGAAATCTTTATAAAGTTAAATTCGAATTAGTTTAGGAATTATTCATTTTCCCCCAAAAGTGTCCAAATGCTCCCGGTTCTCCCCTATGTCATATTATATACTTAGCTCTAAAAATTTAAAGCAATTCCAGATTTTTATTTAATTTAGAGTTTAGAGGACCTTTAAGGTTATTCATAATACAGGGTGACCCACAAAAAAGTGTACCCAGCTTTGAATCAATATGAATATCGTATTAATATTTATTAATCTTAATTAATTCTAGTAAAATAAAAATTAGATTTTTCACATGTATCCATTCTATCATGTGCCTATATCGTTACAGGGAATTAAATAAAAACTTCCAACATAGATAGAAGAAACACAGATATAATTAATAGAATAGCTTTTAGAGAACCAAATTAACATCTGTAAATTTTATTATTTTATTTTTGTAAATTAAAAGTTAGGGTGATCTTTGATTTATGGATACATGTAAAAAATCTAATTTTCAATTTTCCTTGAACTCTATTTTTATCTACTCATAAATACACTATTTATATTAATTTAAAGTTGGGTACAATTTTTTTTTATTTTAAATACATGTATAAAATATTTTAAATAAACTAAAAACATAAAGCATTTTCAGTAAACCAAAAATATTAAAATATGTGTAGCTTTGCTTGTCTTTTATATGTTCAAAGAATAAGATGCCAATGAAATTGTTAGGTGTTTCCATTTTTTGTCGAATTACTCTATAGTTTACAAGCTTTTAAAGGTCACTTCCAAACAATTTTTTCTATTGGTTTAATCAATGATCGAGGGTATATTTTTTCTTATCATTTTGCTTCAAACCCCATTAGATTTCATAACATTTATTTAATTTTATATATTTTTAAAGACTTTATAATCAAAACTCAACAAAACCTGTTTACTTTTGACTTTTTTTCAGTCGGAAGAAAAAGAATGCACACCACGTTTGTTTTGAATGTCAGTAGCTAGCTAGGTTTAATTGATTCAATGTTAAATATTAAATTGTTTAATTATTTTATAATATGTTTTCCCTTAAATATCCACTTAAAGATATAAAACTTGAAAAACCTATTATGGAAACGGTTGTATTATTTTGGAAATAATTAAGCCAAAATTGCATGGTTCGTTTATAAAATTTTAATTTGAAATTGAAATAAAGAGTGTACAAGCTTAGTGCTTCGTACAATTGTTTGCTTGTTTCACAGAGTATTAAAGACTTTAAAAGCATATATAATTATAAACTTAAATGAATTGTATATAAATGTAATTTACAGAATATGGATCCTATGCTTAGCTCTATAATATTAACCCTTTAATGAACTTTAGGTCTCCAATTTTGATTAAACCTTTTATATGAGTTATTTTTTAGGAGGTCAAAGACATAGAAAAATAGTTCGTACACAGAGAAAAAAGTTTACTCATATTTAATGGGTCAACAATTTATGCTTTGAATCAATCTATTACGTGAGTTAGTTGGACTACATTCATGTTTTCACGTGTGTCAAAACAACAATGACGTGTGTGTCACCAAACATAGTTAATTCAAATCATTTTATGGATTGAATCAACTTACTATGAGAGTTAGAGTTACATTTTGTGAGTTTGACCATATGTTAAACAAGTAGGACATAATGTGTTGAAGTAAATCGTAAAGATTGTTAATTAACTTACTATGAGAGTAGTTGCTACTTTTTTGTAAGTTTAGGTGCGAGTTAAAACAACTATGACTTAGTGTGACAAAGTGACGCACAAAGACTGTTAATCCAATGTATTCTGCAGTGTATGAATTAACTTACTATGAGAGTTGTCGCTACTTTTTTGTAAGTTTAGGTGCGAGTTCAATCAAATGAGTATGTGGCAACTTATGCCTTCCTCAAAGCCAATTAATCGGTTGACACTTTACAGTTCAAATCTTGTTTCAATTGTGTTACGTGTTGAATGTGAACGCTCCTCAATACCATTTTAGTTCAAGTGCAAACAATAGCGTTATATGCACTAAATAGTATTTTCGCTGCTGATCGATTATGGATTATTAATTAATGCCTTTAATACATAAATAAATATCTGCCTAAATATTTTTAAATTTTCGGGATGGATAGACGGGCGGCTTGGTAGTTATTTGAAGAGCTGATTATTAGTATATAACTTTTCATAATAATAAATTTTTATTACTTCGTTCCAGTTTGTAAAATGATATCCAAACTAATTTTCTTAGATTATTATATGTTAACTTATTAGCATCATACCTACCTATAGCTGTTTTTTCAGTGTCGATATCTTCTGCATTGGCTAGGCAGTTACTATGCTGTCCTCAGATAGGGTAAGTTCTAAATTATCAGGCGATTTCACATTTTCGGTCACGTATGAAATATAGTATATAGCTACCTAATAGCTAATTAAAATAAAAGTTGATTAATTATTTTATATAGTTTTTCTTAGGCGACCGAAAATGTGGAACCATTCGATAATTCGGAACTTATCCTAGTATCTCAAGTTAAGTATTCTGATAATTTATATATTTTAAAACTGGTTACTGTACCTATAGGTAGGGTTACACAGGTAAATTCGGTTCTTTAATTTCTAATTGCGGGCTTATTAAGAAAGTCTCAAAATCCTTTTGAAATTAGTTTAGTTATAGGTATATTGAATTGTTGAATATCATAATAAGCTCAATTTATGATAGGTTCTATTTATTTCACGAGTACTTTGAAGCCATGGTGGTTATTAATGTTTCCGAGATAAGAGACCGCAGTTAGTTAAATTGCCGAAATTTACCTACTTGACCCTAGTTTTCTATGACCGGGAAAACTCCGTCCAGGGAGGTAGTTGGCAGAACTCCTTCCTGAGAACAAATAAGGAGAACATCGTCCAGGGATTTGGCAGTGAGAACTCCATCCAGAGGAGAGCCTTTTGATATATTATTCCTTTTGGTATTTAATTAAGGTTTAAATTAAGAGTGTATAATGAACAAAATTATGAGGATTAGCAAGGAGAATCCATTGCATTTATTAGAGCTAAATTTATACTACATCTGAAGATTTATAAATAGTTCAACATTTTCTATAAATAATTTACCTATATGAATCAATTCTCAGTTAATAATTCTCTTAATTTCTTTATTAATATGGTTTTCTATATTTTCTGAATCTACTTTCAGATCTTTATGAAGAATTGATGGAGTAGATCAACGTCTTCAACCATCGGAGTCCTCTTCAATTCCTTTGAATGATTCAGGAACTATTATGCTAGGTCAAAGTAAGTATTTGAAAATATTAGATGATTTTTAAATATGTATTTGCAATATGATTAGCTCCTACTTTTCCATGTGCTTTTAGGGATTCCAGACATGAAAAGAATACCGAAGCTGTTGCTATCTCATCACAAAAGGAAAAAGAGTAGGTGATGTTATTGATAATGCATATAAACGATACTATGAATTTCTATTAAATATATATTAATATACAAATCTCTTATTTCAGGAATTGCCGAATTGGCAACCTTTAGTCGTAACAGACAGTAACGAGGATTCAGATTGTACTTCTAAATAATAAATCTAAAACTTAAATGTTCATATTTCGTCTTCAATTTAACCTTGGTAATTCTAGTTTAGCATATTTCTACATCAGTTCATATGAGCATTATGAATTGCACTAAAATATGGTTTAGAAGATAAAGGCTTTATTATTATTCATTAAGTTATAGTATAATTGCAACATATCAAAGATTTATTTTATCAACATTTGTTTTTGTAATCTAGCCTGGTTATTTCATTTATCTAGCCTACGTAAAGTTATTTACGTCATCTAACTACTTATTTATAAAATGACATGAAGTTACTTATTCAATCTAATTTATTAATTTACAACTAATTACCATTTATCAATTCATCGGATCGAAAACATTTCAAAAAGCAAAGATTAGTCTAGCTAGGACTCTAGGTGATCAATTATTTTTTTAAATCAAAATAGTATGCAAATTCATATCACGGAAGCAAAAGTATAATATAAAGGAAAATGTTAGATTTGGTCGTAAATATTCTAATCTAATTGATACTGGGACCTATATCTCGAGATTATGATTTAATAGAGTAAATATAGTGACTGGAAAAGTCAGGTAAAAAGTTAGGCTACTGCTAACCGCGGACCGAGATTTCAACCTACACTATTAGTTGATATTCATTTACTTGACAAAGTATAACCGGAAGTCATACCGCCTGAAACCCGCCGTCTGACAAACGCAGCGCAAACCCTGTTTGTTTTACTGGTTCCAAAGAATTTATTCTCAGGGTACGATCAACCATAGACCACATATTACCATACTGTCCATATTTACTTAGTTTACTAGTAGTTGATATAACCGACACGAGATGTTGATATAACCAACACGAGTATAGTTGATATAACCAACACGAGTAGTTGATATAACTTACACGAGTAGTTGATATAACCTACACGAGTAGTTGATATAACCAACACGAGTAGTTGATGTAACCTACACGAGTAGTTGATGTAACCTACACGAGTAGTTGATGTAACCTACAAGAGTAGTTGATATAACCTACACGAGTAGTTGGTATAACCTACACTAGTAGTTGGTATAACCTACACGAGTAGTTGGTATAACCTACACAAGTAGTTGGTATAACACATAGGAGTGATTGGAAAAACATATACACAAATAGTTGATGTAACCTTGTTCTGTAGTTGTTATAACCATTACACATAATTGGTTCAACCATCACCAGTAGTTTTGACTATCACAGGTAGTTGTTGTGACCTTAAGGAATTAAAATTAATCAACTCGCATATGTGTTGCTTTAACCAACGTCAATTTAACTCATAAATAGTACCTGCAACTCACCACGTAGGTAGGCGCACAGATAAACCATAAAATTTAGTCAAAACAAATCAAATATGATTTGATTCAACTAATCCTTTCTCTGTGTGTATGTTCATTCATTGCGTATAGTTGCTGAATAAACGGCTGTGATCAAATTTCAAAAGTATAAATATTTGTAATTGTAAAGACTAATTCTTCACTTCCTACGTTCTTTAATTCGTATTGAATAATCCACATAAATTTCTGGTTGATGAATTCATAATTATCTATTCAAATGGTCTCACCTCCTTAACGGAAAAGTTTTGCAAGGATGCCAAAATTTTAGGTCATCAAATTAATGCTGCTAAACCTTAGTCTATAACCTAAAGAAAAGTACTGAATGATTGCATACACATATATAGTGGGGGTTATAACTAGTCCATGACAAGTTTGGGTTAATTGGGTTAAGTTTGCATTAAAGGGTTAATTAATGAACTTATTTTTCTCGGAGCCTGGAGAAGACTTTTGAAGTTTTTGATACGCGGTGTACAATGTACAATCTGACACGCTAAATAATAATATGCTCTTTATTCTGATTTCTGATTTGAATTTTATAACTAGACGTTGTATGTTTGGCATTAGTTTATGTAGTCATGCACTGATTGCCTTTAGTAAGTATAAACTTAGATAATAATTTTTCCGAGTGTTTAAAAACAAATCGATTTTACATTTCTAGCTGTTATTAAAGACAAGCGACGTTCGTACAATAATTTTTTACTTGAAATTAGCAATTTAGAAGTAAAATTGATATTGTACACACAGAGAAAGGATTAGTTGAATCAAATCATATTTGATTTGTTTTGACTAAATTTTATGGTTTATCTGTGCGCCTACCTACGTGGTGAGTTGCAGGTACTATTTAATATGAGTTAAATTGACGTTGGTTGAAACAACACATATGTGAGTTGATTATTTTTAATTTCCGATGGTCACAACAACTACCTGTGATAGTCAAAACTGCTCGTGATGGTTGAACCAATTATATGTAATGGTTAAAACAACTACAGAACAAGGTTACATCAACTACTTGTGTATGTTTCTCCAATCACTCCTATGTGTTATACCAACTACTCGTGTAGGTTATACCAACTACTCGTGTAGGTTATACCAACTGCTTGTGTAGGTTATACCAACTACTCGTGTAGGTTATACCAACTACTCGTGTAGGTTACATTAACTAAAAGTATAGGTGATATCAACTACTCGTGTTGGTTATATCAACTACTCGTGTAGGTTATACCAACTGCTTGTGTAGGTTATACCAACTACTCGTGTAGGTTATACTAACTACTCGTGTAGGTTATACCAACTACTCGTGTAGGTTATACCAACTTCTCGTGTAGGTTACATTAACTACTCGTATAGGTGATATCAACTACTCGTGTAGGTTATATCAACTACTCAGTTAGGTTATATCAACTACTCGTGTTGGTTATATCAACTACTCGTGTAGGTTATATCATCATCTCGTGTTGGTTATATCAACTACTTGTAAACTAAGTAAATGTATATCAACTATTATAGTGTAGGTTGAAATATCGGTCTGGTTAGCAGTAGCCAGACTTTTTACAAGACTTTTTCAGTCACTATATTTACTCTATTAAATTATAATCTCGAGTAAGGTCCCGGTATCAATTAGATTAGACTATTTATTTTCTAGGACCAAATCTAACATGTTCACATCTATTTTCTACTTTTGCTTTTGTGATATGCATACTATTTTAATTTTAAAAAATAATTGATCACCTAGACCTATCCTTGCTTTTTGAAATGTTTTCGATCCTATGAATTGATATATGGTTATCAGTTGTAAATTAATAGATTAGATTGAATAAGTAATCTCATTAGGTCAGTTTATAAATAAGTAGTTAGATGACATAAATAACTTTACGTAGTGATAAATAGGTAGGCTAGATGAATTAATTAACCAGGCTAGATTAAAAAAGTTGATAAATCTTTGATATGCTGCAATTGTACTATAACTTAATGAATAATAAATTAATGATAAAGCCTTTATCTTCTAACCATATTTTAGTGCAATTCATCTTACTCATAGGCACTGATATTGAAATATGTTAATAGAATTACCAAGGTTAAATTGAAAACGAAATGTAAACATTTAAGTTTTAGATTTATTATTTAGAAGTACAATTTGAATTCTCGTCACTTTCTTTCACGACTGTAGGTTGCCAATTCCTGAAATAAGAGATTCGTATATTAATATATATTGAATAGAAATTCACAGTATCGTTCATATACATTATCAATAACATCACCTACTCTTTTTCCTTTTGTGATGAGATAGCGACAGCTTCGATATTCTTTTCATGTCTGGAATCCCCAAAAGCATATGAAAAAGTAAGAGCTAATCATATTGCAAATACATATTTAAAAATCATCTAATATTTTCAAATACTTACTTTGACCTAGCATAATTGTTCCTGAACCATTCAAAGGAATTGAAGAGGACTCCGATAGTTGATGACGTTGATCTACTTCATCAATTCTTCATCAAGATCTGAAAGTAGATTCAGAAAATATAGAAAACCATATATTAATAAAGAAATGAAAAGAATTATTAACTGAGAATTCTTTCATATAGGTAAATTATTTATATAAAATGTTAAACTAATTATAAATCTTCAGATGAAGTATAAATTTAGCTCTAATAAATGCAATGGATTTTTCTAGCTAATCCTCATAATTTGTTCATTATACACTCATAATGTAGACATTAATTAAATACCAAGAAAGTATAATATATCAAAAGGCTCACCTCTGGTTGGAGTTCTCCCTGCTAAATCCCTGGACGGTGTTCTCCTCCGACTACCTCCCTGGATGGAGTTCTCCCAGTCATAGAAAACTAGAGTCAAGTAGGTAAATTACGGCACTTTAACTAACTGCGGTCTCTTATCTCAGAAACATTATTAACCATCATGACTTCAAGGCACTCGTGAAACGAATAGAACCTATCATAAATTGAGCTTAAATTATGATGTTCAACAATTTAGTATATAGCTAAACTAATTTCAGAATGATTTTGAGACTCTCTTAATAGGGTCACAATTAGAAATTAAAGAACCGAATTTGGCTGTGTAACCCTACCTATAGGTACACCAACTAGTTTTAAAATATATAGATTATCAGACCACTTTACTTGAGATACTAGGATAAATTCAGAAATATCGGACGGCTCCACATTTTCGGTCGCGTAAGAAAAACTATATTAAATTAACTTTTATTTTAATTAGCTATTAGGTAGCTATATACTACATTTCATACGTGACCGAAAATTTGAAATCGCCTGATAATTTGGAACTTACCCTATTCTGAGGACAGCGCAGTAACTGCCTAGCCTATGTAGAAGGGGTGTAGGTCATAGCCCCCCCGGTCATGAGCCCCCCTAGGTCATAAGCCCCCCCGGTCAAGAGCCCCCCGGTCATGAGCCCCCCCGGTCACGAGCCCCCCTGTTTTTAAATCCTTATTTACCTATACTATGTAATCCTTATTGACACTTTTGTAGTTCATTACTGAATAAACATAAAATATATGTATATCGGGGGGCGTGCCGCCCCCGAACCCCCCCCTGCCAGGTCATTAAACAATCATGAAGTGTGCAGTACAACAAACTAGCGGATACAACAAACTACATTAGTAACTCTCAGTTATTTCTATCTAATTAATTCTTCATTTGTTTATAACTAGGTAAATAAGGATTAAAAAAACAAGGGGGGGGGCTCGTGACCGATAGGGCTCATGACCTAGGGGGGCTCTTGACCGTACCCCATGTAGAAGGTATTGACACTGAAAAAAAAAAACAGCTAGGTAGGTATGATGCTTAAGTTAACATATAATAATTTAGGAAAATTAGTTTGGATATCAGTTTACAAACTGGAAGGCAGTAATCAAAATTTATTATTATAAAAGTTATATACTGATAATCAGCTCTTCAAATAACTACCTATATAAAGCCACCAAACTATCAATCACCAATATTTTAGAATATTTAGGCAGATATTTATCAATTTATTAATGGAATTAATTAATAATTAATAATCGATCGGCAGCGATAATACTATTTAATGCATATAACGCTATTGTTTGCACTTGAACTAAAATGGTATTGAGGAGCGTTCACATTCAACACGTAACACACTTGAAACAAGATTTGAACTGAAAAGTGTTATGCGAATAAATTAGCTTTGAGGAAAGCATAAGTTGCCACTTACTCATTTGATTGAACTCACATCTAAACTTTAAAAAAAAGTAGCACTAACTCTCATAGTAAGTTAATTTATACACCAGATAAATAAGATTAACAGTCTTTGTGGGTTACATTATCACACTATGTCATAGTCGTTTTAACTCTTACCTAAACTTACAAAAATGTAGCGCCAACTCTCATAGTAAGTTAATTCATACACTGTAGAATACACTGGATTAACAGTCTTTGTGGGTTACTATAACACAGTAAGTCATAGTTGATTTAACTCGCACCTAAAATTAAAAAAGTAGCGTCAACTCTCATAGTAAGTTAATTCATACACTGTAGAATACACTGGATTAACAGTCTTTGTGGGTTACTATAACACAGTAAGTCATAGTTGATTTAACTCGCACCTAAAATTAAAAAAGTAGCGTCAACTCTCATAGTAAGTTAATTCATACACCAGATACATTGAAATGACAATCTTTGTGAGTTACTTCAACACACTATGTCCTAGTTGTTTTAACATATGTCTAAACTCCTAAAATGTAACTCCAACTCTCATAGTAAGTTGATTCAATCCATAAAATGATTTGAATTAACTATGTTTGGTGACACACACGTCATAGTTGTTTTGACACACATGAAAACATGATTATAGTCAAACCAACTCACGTAATAAATTGATTCAAAGCATAAATTGTTGACCCATTAAATATGAGTAAACTTTTTTCTCTGTGTAGTGTGTACATTAACTTATACCATTCACTAAAGAGTTTTTCTTTTTCCATAAAATTGAAGTTATATTTCAATTGTAAACGGATGTGAATTCTTTCATCTGAGAGGTGAATAATTTCTAAAATATAAAAATTATTTTATCTCATGGCGCCTCTATACCTAGTCAGTAGTAAGTCACTCTGTAACCACATGAGACTCTGCAATGAACAAAATCATAAAAGTTTGCTTAGTTTTTATTCAATAAGAATAAAATAATAAATACAATATACTATTCAAAGAGTGATATACTTCTAAAATAGTATTTTATCATTACTCTTTATAATATTTGCACTAAAATTACTGTCAGGGGACAAAAATTGTGTTTTGTTTAGTTACTCTAATTAATTCGAGACAGTTTCAAAAATACCTTGGCCAATTGCAAGGATTATCCAGTACGACTTCATGGTCTACAACGCGTGTTTTCTGTAAACAATTATCTGTTCAAATACACAGGTACGTAACGATACAAATTCAAATTCATTATTGAAAAAAAAATCATATACATTAAAGCAGTAAGTTCTAACTCAAGCTCTTGTATGAATTCCAATGAACTCTTCGAGCAAAACTGAATGCATGTAGAGACGCCATATATGTCCAACGGCGGTGATATGAACCATGTATTGAGATAAAAGAATTTTTGGATCTCCTATAGATAAGGCACCCAGTCCACTTTGGAGTGTCTTATCTACAGGAGGGAAATCTTTGGAGTGCCTTATCTACAGGAGGGAAATCTTTGGGTGCCTTATCTACAGGAGGGAAATCTTCGGGTGCCTTATCTACACGAGGGAAATATTTGGGTGCCTTATCTACAGGAGGGAAATCTTTGGGTGCCTTATCTACAGGAGGGAAATCTTTGAGTGCCTTATCTACAGGAGAGAAATCTTTGGGTGCCTTATCTACAGGAGGGAAATCTTTGGGTGCTTAATCTACAGGAAGGAAATCTTTGGGTGCCTTATCTACAGGAGGGAAATCTTTGGGTGCTTAATCTACAGGAGGGAAATCTTTGGTTGCTTAATCTACAGGAGGGAAATCTTTGGTTGCTTAATCTACAGGAGGGAAATCTTTGGTTGCTTAATCTACAGGAGGGAAATCTTTGGGTGCTTAATCTAAAGGAGGGAAATCTTTGGGTGCTTAATCTACAGGAGGTGCTGAATTTGAATCAATTTAATAATAATTGAGTCACTAAATCAATATTTAAATATTTATAAATTATTTCGAATTCAAGATATTACTTCAATGTGGTAGTATAGTTACAAAAAATATTATTGTAATGTAATTGGTGTAATTGAAAATAAATTATATTTTCATAAAAATTGCTGTCTTTTGTAATCATGATGGAAAATTGAAATAAATTCAAAATAATAAATAAGTGTGTTTAAACATCTTTAGAATTGTCTACAATAAATTTAGTACAATTTAATAAATAAGATATCTACAGGATAGAAATTTTGGGGTTGCTAATCTACAGGAGATCCGAATTATTATATTTTAGAAATCAATAATTCACATCCCTTTACAATTGAAATATAACTTCAATTTTATGGAAAAAGAAAATCTCTTTAATGAATGGTATAAGTTAATTTACACTCTACAATATCCATTTTACTTCCCACTTGTTAATTTAAGTCCAAAGAAAAAGATTTTGTATATACGTCACTTGTTTTGTATAACAGCTAGAAGTGTACATTCGATTTTATGAATTATAGAAAACTAGATACAGTGAACATTATGCTATTTAATTTTAAGGATCAATTTGGCGAAAAGGTAATTTTCACACAAGTTATGGAAAATTCTATAGTTTTTTAAAACTGTTTTGAAATAATAATCAACTTATAAGTTATAAGCACTCATCTATTGATTCATATAGTTCTGTATTGCGTACCTTTTATTATATCAGAAATAACCACCTTGATAATTAGATTTTAGATTGTACATTCTTTTAAAACATTACTATCAACAAATAAATAGAAGCTCCTTTGTTAAATTCAGCTGTCAACTACAGCTCTATAAACTGCGTCCATCGCTTTATTGCAGATCACTATTTTGTGAATAATTTTAATAATATTGATCGTACAGTAGTGAAACTTTGGTCACTGGAAGATTGCCTCTATGTTAGTATCTTGCTGAAATATTTTTTGAATCCATGAGAAAATTGGAAAGTTATGAACGTTTATGTATTTTGAAGGCATTTTAACTGTCTATCGCTTTATTGCAGCTCTGTGAAAAGGCCGAAAAATGGGCGATTAACTTCTACCGAGAGTGTAAAAATTGAAGCAGGTCCTGCAGATGGGAGGACTCTTCTATATTTAGCTTTATAACTTGGAAGGGTTAAGAGAACAGTAGTTTCTTTTGTGGAAAATTCCGACACAAACCCAAGGAGAGATGATGGTACGAGAAAAAGAATTTCCCCTCGAAATATGCGAAAAATATGTAGGCAGGTCATAAGGCAGCTAAATGACACCAGTGCCTCCATTTTTGACAAGGCTGTCATTGGTCCTACGTCAAAACAGTCCTGATGTAATGTCTCAAATGAAACGGTCAGAAATGCTCAATGGGGCTTAAGACCAGAGAACAGGGTAATCAAGTCATGAGAGTCTCTCACTTGATGCCCAGAGATATGAGGAAAGAAGTTGTAACCCTTTAAGCATGAGATTGTGCGAAGTAATGCAAGAAAATAATATTCTGCCAATGAGATAATTGCAAACTATTAGGCCAATGAAACAAGTACTCAACAAAAGAGGCAATGAAGGATTGGATTGTTAGGTTTACACACTCTGGTACTCGGAAAGAGCCAATTAACGTTTCACCAATGATGCCCGCTTAAAACATAAAGCCACAGCTTCCTTGTTGACGACGAAACCAGTGTGGATGAACAGCTCCAGTAGGATCAAAAATTTAACTCATACATCCCGACAATCAAGGGTGGCTCTTTCCTCATCTGTTAAAATAACAAATAGGAAGTTTGTTTTCATGTAATTCTGTGTACTTCTAATGCCTTTTCCCTTTTGGGTCTTGTCCATAGGAGGCCTGGAAATGGGCTCCACGTTCCTTGTCATCTCATTTAAGACACTGTTTGGACGAATGACCAATGACAGCCTTGTCGAAAATGGAGGCACTAGTGTTATTTGGCTGTCTTATAACCTGCCTGGGTAGTTTTCGCATATTCCGAGGAGAAAAAACTTCTCCTCGTACCCTCATCTCTCCTTGGGTTGGTGTCGGGATCTTCCACAATAGAAACTATGTTTCTCTTATCCCTCCTAAATTCATTAGCTAAATATAGAAGAGTCCTCCCTTCTGCAGGACCTGTTACAATTTTTACCCTTTCGTTAGAAGTTAATCGCCCATATTTTGTCCTTTTCACAGAGCTGCAATAAAGCGATGGACAGTTAAAATGACTTTAAAATACATAAACGTTCATAACTTTCCAATTTTCTCATAGATTCGAAAAATATTTCAGCAAGATACTAACATTGAATAAATCTTCCAGTGACCAAAGTTTCACTACTGTACGATCAATATTATCAAAATTATTCACAAATTAGTGATCTGCAATAAAGCGATGGACGCAGTTTATAGCTATATATCACTGCATAATGTATAATTAATATAGATATTAATTGTACTGCGACTATAACTTTCCTCCTGATATAGTTATTATTATTGACAATAAGCTTTTCAATAAATTTTTCTAATATTTCAAAATTAGAATCAACTATTTCCTCAAAAATCTGTTTTTAAAATTATGTATTTGTCGATCAGTTGTGACTCTTTTTTTACGTTTCACTATTAAATAGAGATGATTAAATAATGGTGATTATGGTTAAATAATAACTATTATTTAACTGGGCTTAAATCTCTTGCATGCATTATGCATATAATTATTCTCTATTTATTATTTCTGTACTTTTAGTTATTTCTTTTGCATTATTTTACTTTTATTATGACATTTTCCTTTATTCTACATATATAAATTTAACTTTTGAAATATTTTTCTACCAATATACGAATGTTCTTGAATATGAGGTCAAATGAAACTATTGTTTCTTTTATTATATAATGATAGTGACATTTTAAGGGAATTCTAAAATAAAATAAATATACTTTATTCATCCAACAGTTCGCTTATTAGTTCAAATTTCCCAAAAGGAGAAAGATGGAAGTGATTATTATTAATACATCTCTGAAAAACATTGAAATATTAGTAATTTAAAATGAAAGTATCAAAATATTGAAGTTACAATACATTTGATTCAGTAGCAAGACCTTACAAATCTAAAGCAGCCCACATAACTTCAATAGTATATTATTTCCTTATATTACAATAATTCAAACCGACTTCCCAACTGTCGCAGCTTTCTAATTTGATATTAGGTATTGGAAGACTAAGTTAGAAGCCTAAGTTGTACCGCTAGTGAAAGGTATTCCTCAATAGTAATTCATTCATGATTTAAATGCATATTCGGAGAAAAATCACCAATCACTAACTTATTTGATTATCCATTCCCATTGCTTAAAAGAAGCACCGATAGGATTTGATTTTCACAAATGAAATAGATACTTAGTCGCTAATATTATGAAGATTGTCAAGCTGTGAAGACAAAATATTATGCTCAGATTGTTTCAACTTACATAATATCAAATTAAGTAAATTAATGATGTCTCTACTATCAGTACCATGTAATTCATTTCGGTTAACATTGACATGATGTTGGTATTAAAAATAAATTATTTTTATCTTAATAAATGATATAATTGGAGGAAATGATATGGTGGCGCAATTAAGAATAAAATCTTGTGATTAAACTGAGCAATGGTTGACAAAAATAAAATCAAGGACATGTGTAGTGTTAAATTTTAAGCCAAAGACTATAAACGTTAACTGTTTTATACTAAGTGAAAAATTTCACTATTTTTATATTGTTTAGTTTGTCATTCGAGTCACAGATTCATAACACTCAGCCAAAGTTAATAATCTAGTGACAAATATGACCAAAGTGTTTTTGTTATATTTAAATGATTTTCTCTTCACATGCCTCTAGATACATAGGAGAAACTCAATATTATTTATAGAAAGTTATTCAACACCTATTCAGTTAAAAAGCATTCACCAATAGAACATTGAATCGTCGCGTTCTTCCTTTATTTAGCCACAAAATAAAGGAGTCACGCAAGCGCAATGTTTGAAATATGTTAAGTTTGACCGTTACACTCGCAATGACTCATCACATCAGATGGTCTTCTAAACTCAAGCCTACACTTGAAAATAGATAATGCATTCGATAAATCAGCTTAAAATCATTGATTTGAATTATACTTTAAACACGGAAGTTAGAATCAGCTGAAAAAAGCCAAAGAGATAGAAGGTTTGCAAACTCCAGCGATGTACCAACAGTCTTTGGAAGGTAGCAGAGTAATGCGTTTCTGCGGGTGCATCAATACTGTGCAAGTGTTACTGAATCATTATGCATACTTACTGCACCACTATGCATGTTTAGCGCACCACAATGCATGTTTAGTGCATTACTACCTCCGAAAAGATAGTGATGTTTCGCAGTAACAGAGGCACATCTCTAAGTCTACTGATATGACTAGGTAGGAGATATCGAGAGTAGTCGTCGCTTTATATCCAATATCAGCCTCATTGTGTTCGATATTAAGCGAGGACCTCTCAGTAGACTTAAATCTATTCCTAATTCTTAAGTGAGGAAGACAGGTAATACGGCAACTCATTCCTTGGAATGGCCCCTTGAAGTCACGCATAGTGTAAAAATAACAACTTTAACGTCCATCCTAGATGGTAATTACGCTACCACATTAATATTTAGATGGCTTAATTTACTAACAACATGATAAATCAATGATTGTAATAACTAAAGTGTTAGGCAAGGCTTTCTATATTGGTTAGCTCCACATGAGCTAAAAGCCTTTTATTGTTAGGACCGAGAGTGGTCTGTCATTCGGCTACCTACCGTAAAAACCTATGAGTCACACCATGCTCAGAACCTATTTCTATGAGAATTAAAATAGATTTATTGCAAACAATACAGTTTGTTACATTTCTGGTTTTTATATGTATGAAAATTAATAGAAATAAATATGCTGGCAATCAATATACAAAAAATCGGATTGGTCTTTAGTATGTAGCGACCTGTAATGTTCATTTTCCAAAGTGATGAGGCTAGTTTGTCTTTCAAAACTAGTCTTGATTTCTTAAATCGTCTTCTGTCTCTCCAAAAAATACGTCAGGGAAAGCAGCCAAGAACCATATGGCGAAGTTCTCACGTGCATGGTCTGAAATACGGATAAATTTTATGCAATTTTGAAAAACAAGATGAAATGGCAATTAATTGTATCTACAATTAGTTTCTAAATTACTATTATCAGATCACCATAAATGCTTATATTTGGATATTTTTCCTACCTTATTTTGATAATCAATTGATATGATAGAATAGAAATATCCTTCAAATTATACAATGTTCGTGGGAGTTATATTTTCATTTTACAATATACCTACCAGCAGGTAATGTTAAACATCTTGAGTGGTAACACTGTTGCAGTACAGCTCCCTCACATGCACACTCAGCGTCTGCTTTACATGGCGACATGAACACTTCGAGGCAATTACCCTGAAAAATAACACAGTTGGAAATAGGATAAAATATATTTCATTTAAAGGAAGGCGCAATAACTACTACATTCATATAAATACCATAAAAGGGGGCTCAATATCTACAAAATATATATAATTTCCCTAAAAACTCTTTAATCAATCATTAATATCTATGTTTGGATGTTCCTAGTTTGAACTTTATTTTTTGTCGTTGTTAATTTGTAGTTTTTTTTTAAAATCCAGTCCACCCGATAATCATATCGATAGTCTTTAACTTTAATCGATAGTTAAACATTATTTATGAGTCCATCGAAAATAATACTGTGTATAAAATCACAATAAATATATTTCTATTTTATTAAATTGGTTCGAAACAGCAGTCAATGTTCGAAAATTGACAAAAAGATTTTCGGATAACATTAATTAGCACTCATTATGACAATACATTTTAGTTTTAAAACGTTAAGTAGTAATTATAAGTATAAACTTTTCAAATGAACTTACATACTTGCATACTCAATGTGATTTGTTTATACGCAATAGTTATCTAGAATTAGTTATAATTTATTGACTTGATATTTCTCAATTATATTTATTAATACACATTTTAAGAATTTATAAACTACAGGGTATTTCAAAATTAAAGCAACAAGTTTTGCATTCAAATAAATCGTTCAAAATCGTTCTTGAAACTCTTGTCACAAGCGTCCTATTTCAGGTATCTAGATTTCAAATTCATATTTCGTATCATGGCTCTAAATCGAAATACAGGTAAAGCTCTTAAAGCGGACGATATTTGAACAGGACACCACATACAAAGGACAAATTTTGTCCGCTCTATCGGACTGCAGATCGCTATACAACGAACTCTCTAAATTTTATGGTTTAACAAATATTTCATTCGTCTACCAAGTATCTAGTCAAACATTGATTATAATCAGAGGTATTACAATTGACAATCAACACTTAATATATTGTTTTAAAGATTTTCATTATTTTGATTTTGTTACCCTTTTCCGCCACATTTTCTTTGATTAGAAAATTTCAATAGAAATTTAAAAAAGGTGTGGCTATTCTATAATCTATTTTAATATACGTATTATTCATTTATTCATACCAAACAAAAATTAAGAATCAGGAAATTAAATAATTTATTTTTATACTGTGTTCAGTTTAATGAATGATATTTAATTATGTTATGTATATTAGTTTGCATGTAGGTACATAGATATCTATGCAAGTGAAGTTGAAAAATAGCACCATTTTTTAATTTTTATCATATTTTATAGTATACCTACCTTAGTATTTCGTACATTTATATAAGTAAGTTATATAAATATTATAAGATTTTCATTAAAATTTTCCTTTAATGATAATCTGAGATAGTTTACCTTCATTAAGGTTTCTTTGAAATGTTGTTAAAGAAAACTTACAAAGTTTAAATCCCCAACTAAACTAAATAATGTATCTTTACAACGAACGCTGATTGTTACAACGAACGCTGATTGTAACAACGAACGCTTTTCCGGTACATGTACTGGGCGTTCTAAGAGCTTTACCTGTATAGTGATCAAGACCCACAAAAACACGCGAGTGTAGTTTCGTTGAACCACAAGTAGATTAATTGAACACTGGTTGTTCAATTGTTTCTCGAGTCTCTGAACAAATTGAAAGTGGAATGGGAAAAAATTTCACATTAACTAATACCTGAACTCGTGCAGCATGCGATGTATTTGTTCCTATACTGAAAAGTGTACTTTATAATGAAGGTGGTTATATTGAATAAATGGAACACTGTATCGTTTTCTACATTATTCACCTTTGAATTACAATCTTTGAAAACAAAATTGACCTTTTGAATATTAATATATATAAATCATAAAGCTGATTGATTCTGAAACACCCTGTCTATCATATTTAATTATTCAAATTCTTGGTTCTATATTTATATACTTTTTAGCGAAAGTATGATTTCACCTGCACATGATCTTTAGTTCTATTTCAGAAAATAAAAAAGAATAAACATAATACATGGATTTACAAAATATAATGAAAATCAATATTACTAATCTGAATTTTTTTTTTCGTATTTTTTTAAATAGAAGAAATAACAAATGTGTTTCCCTCCATTACGTGATATTGCCATATAGTATTATTTTGGTTCAATCTCCAATAGTAATGAAATTATCTGTATAAGTACATTTTCTATTTAAGTGATAATAAAACGTATATATTATATAATGTTGGAAACACTCAGAATCAAATCCGCCAGCTTGACTTCATTGCGCACCAAACCTCTTTGTTTACATTTCTGCCAATGAAGATATTGCACTAGTAAAGCTGATAAACTCTTAAACAAAGAACTGACGCAATATACTACACCATGCTTACCCGATCTTGATTATATTTTGCCTTTTGCTGCTGATAGTAGAACCATAAGGGATTGTAATTTCTACTGTCTTCATGGGATGCAGCAATACCCATTTCTGAATCCACCCTCTTAGAGTACGATTTCTTGGACTCTTTTTTGTCATCTTTGAGCATTTGCTTAAGAGTGGCAAACTTTCCTGTCGAAGTTTCACCTTCCGTACGTTCTTTATTTAGAGCTGCCCTGAGTTCATTGAAAGCCCCTTGTCGCCTGGGACCCATCATAGCTCTCAGTCTATTAAATGCACCTTTATGACTGGGACCTCTATATAATTGGTGATTGCGTGTATCGTATGTCATCGTGCCGTATATAGGCATTCGGGGTCCAAAATTTGCTCCTATCGAGGCCAACGGTCTAATCCTACCATATCGATATGGATGAGCTCTAGGAATTTGATTGGTTGACGTTGCTCGTCTCGCTTCTCGCTTACTGTATCGCCACATCGCCCTTAACTCTTCGCAAGTGGGCTCTCCTCGTAACCTGTAAGCAGGCACATACTGATTGAACTCGAGGTCTCTCTTCACCAGCTCAGATGGTTGCCGTCCTTCTGCTGCAGAGACTGTGACAGACAATCCTCCTAAGATTGCCAGCAGTAGCGCATAAGCTACCATTCTGCCATGTATCCTGCTAGTGACACATTTTGCAACCTGGGGAAGAGATGTCAATAGAAAATATCATTCTTTTGTCTTTTAAATGAGGTGCATTATCGTAACAGAAATAGAGACATAGTATAAACTGTAATATTTCATAAATCAATAGTGTAAGCAAGAATGATGAAGCTTTCCATTTACTGGTAAATCTTATCATGTAATTAAAATATATGATGAAGTTATTATATAGCTATAATAAGAGAGTATTCTAATCTTTAACTTTCTAGATTGTTTGACAATTTTAATTTCTGAATAAATAATCAATACATATAATAAATGACTCTTTTCATTAATCAATGGATGCAATACTATTTAAGCTCATGAAAAAATTGAACTTCCGTAGTGATGGTCCTATTAAATTACCTATTTTATCTATCAAATAAAGATAATTTATTATTCAAATTTGCTTTTATACAATTATTAATATAGTGTGAAAAGAAATGAATTAATCAACGTACATTGAAATTGTTTAACCATTCTTCATTGATATATCAATATATCAAAATTTTGAAAATAGAAAAAAATTAACATCTGAATTCAGAAATAAAATATCATTGAAGAAGACCAGATGTTTTCTATAATTTTGCCAGAAACCAATTAAATTTTGATGATTTTATTTTCAGATGTATTTTCTTCATAAGCTTACACAATTTTGCAACATAATCCACATTATTATCCAATATACTTTGCAAATTATTATTATTAGAAAAATGTGAAGCACTTCAGCCACATACTAATGTGCAACTGAATACCAAACTTAATTAAATGCTTAACTTAAATAGCTATCCA
Organism: Caprella mutica; assembly: GCA_947561585.1. Lineage (NCBI taxonomy): Eukaryota > Metazoa > Arthropoda > Malacostraca > Amphipoda > Caprellidae > Caprella > Caprella mutica. The sequence continues at coordinate 28,177 of CANNZV010002195.1, read as the reverse complement.
CTTATTAATTCTAATTGAAGGATACATTTTAGTACAGAAATAACATCCGGTCTCAGTCGCTCTGTCAGTTAGTTAAATATCAATGCCTAGCTGTGTGTGTAGTGTTTCGATAAATTTTGACGCTAATTATATTTTACAGACTAGGGAAACTATAAGCTTGGAATCAACAAGGAAAAGAGGATCTCAAATTTATTTCATTAAATGAAAGGCCAGCAAACCAATTAGAAGTATTAGTATTTATAAAAAATATATTATGATTTTCTTTGAATTACAATTACAGTATTCATGAGCTATCACTTTCTTTCAATAGCATCATCCTAATCCCGTTCTTCATTTAATTATTATATAGGATGTTCCTAAAGCAATAGGTGAAAATATAATTAAACTCAATCAAATATCATTTCTGATGCGGATAATTGTTATTTAGAACATGAAACATATTTCAAATGTGACATTTCAATATACTTTTCTGACCAGGGATCAATTGACCAGGGAGCAGGTAGCGGGGACCAATTGACCGGCCACCCTTGTATATATAGCAATAATTTATTATAGGCATTAAAGTGGTATTATTTAAAGCTATTGTCGATATGCTTTAACTTATAATGTTAGATAATATAATTCTTTGATACTTAAATAACTCGTGTAATAAATACGTATTAGTGAATATGTTTAATTTTAGTGTGAATATGTTTAATTTTAGTGGAATTAATTCACTTCAATATTTATATTAAAAGTGATACTATTCACTATTCAGATAAATTACATATATAGAAATGATATAATTTTCCATTATTCTTTCCGAATGATATTAACTTTAGCTTTGACATATAAAAGTGAGTGGCACTACCCCTTTAACATGTTGAGGCAGATTTAGGGTGAGAAAGTGATGCAGTGAGTGCCATTTACCTGCTAGTCTTCTCACGTCAAATAAGAGTAATGGTACTCTTATTAGTCTGAAAAAGACTAAGAGTAATGGTACTCTTATTTGGTTGGAAAAGAGTAAGAGTATTGATACTCTTACTTATTTGACTGAAAAAGAGTAGGAGTAATGTTACTCTTATTTGACTGAAAAAGAGTAAGAGTAATGGCACTCTTTTTGACTGGAAAAGAGTTCAAAGTGCGTCATGTACGTCACAATGAAGAGTTGGTTATATAATGTTGAAGGTCCTCTCCACTCTAACTTAAGAAAATCTGGAATTGCTATAAATTTGCAGAGTTAAGGTTGTATAAAATATCGCAATTGACAGAAAAGAAAGCGATCAAGTATTCTGTTCATAATTAAATATATAAGAAATATTCACATTCAACGTCCACTCTTCCTAAGATTCAATAGAAGAAGGCTGCATTCCAACTTATCACATGCACATTATCGTATAAATTTAAAGGTAATTAGGTATATAGCCTTATAGGTTCACTTTTAGTTACCTAATGTTTTGTTAGGGTAATGGTATTTAGATACCGGTATAGGTAGCCATTTATAATAAATAAATTTAAAAGCTTTATTATCGTTTTGAATTTTTCAAGATTCAGTGGATCCTTTTTCTTTGCTTGAAATTCAGAGGGTGGAAGGAAGAACGGAAAAAAATATTAAATTACATATTATAATAAAACTATAGAACCTAATTTTGAATGGTTTGTAGTTTTGTAATCAGTAACCTTTGTTCTAATGAATAAAATATAAAACTAGATTACGTGCACTTGGTAGAGCGCATTCCTTCGCCGCCACTTTTTCCCGTTCTCTCCCAAAATCAAATAAACTGCTAACTGGATAATGAACAATCATCCCTCCAAGTTTCATGCAATATGGTACAATACTTTTTGATTTATCGAGTTATATATGACCTTGACCTTGGCCTTTGACCGGATCGCTTCCAAAATTCTACCAGATTGTTCCTGGACATTGATCAATCGTCCCATCAAATTTCAGACAATTTGGTTGAATACTCTTTGAGTTATTGAGTTACAAATGGCCTTGACCTTTGACCTTTGAGCCGAATGCTCCCAAAATCTAATAAAATGGTTCCTGCATATTGACCAATTTAGTCCCACCAAGTTTCATGCAATATGGTTCAATACTTTTTGAGTTATAAATGACTATGACCTTGACCTTTGACCGGGTAGCTTCCAAAATTCTAGCAGCAGGTCACTGGTCATGGACCAATCGTTTCACCAAATTTCAGGCAATTTGGTTGAACACTTTTTCAGTTAAGCGAATAACAAGATGATAAATAAATAAATAAATAAATTCTGATGAAAATATGACCTTCCCGCATTCTGCGAAGGTAATAATAGTGAACGTGACAAAGATAAACAATATTTTTTTATAAAAAATCTATAATAGAAACAAATACTTTATTTTTATTTTCAAAAGTGCTTCCTGCTTCTTTTCTATTAATATACCTTTAAAAAAATAGCATTAAATGATGAGGGTATTGAATTACTCTTTAGCTTCATACCGCAATAATTTGATTAACAAATAGTTTATGCAACCCCAATTAGTAGCATTTGGTGGCTTCATAGAGAATTGGTGGATGTTTATGTAGAAAGAACTGTGTGATTGATTATATAATAGTTAGTATTTTGAAATAACCCATCATACCTGCAGGTATCATGGGTACCAACTCAAAAAAGTAATAATTATATCCCTTTTCTTATATTCTCATGGAAAAAGTAGGAGGTGCTTAGCAAAAAGTCTGGTGGAAAGATTCAAAAAAGCCTGCGTGTGTACGGCCCTTAAGTTATATTGACGATAGGGATGCACTTGAATATATAAAATGTGTCACCTGAAGAGACTCAATAAACTTGTAATATGATTGAGCGCATCAATATAGTTTATTTTATAACAATAATTATTGTTTATCATTTATTAAATTATTTGATACTTAGTAAATGAATTATTATTGAATTGTCCATCATCAATACAGGATGGTGCAAAAAAAGGAAACCCATTTTAAAACCACTCTATTTTACAAACTGTCTAAGCTAGAAATTTTCTAAAAACACACTTTTATTTGTTTACTTTTTCTGCATCTATCTTGAAGATCTGTTAAAAGACTAAAAGTTACGACAAAAATAAAACATTCCACAGCGAATTAAAAAAATATAAATAAAAAGGGCTTGTGCGAGGACGAAAAACACAAAAAGTTCTTAATAGGAATAATTTATTTCCATATGGTAGTAGTAAAAATTAAATCTTACTATTTTTCATTCAATTAACGTTTTTGTTATTGACTCTTTCATTCATGGAAATACATCTTCATCACCAAACACGATATCTTCTACAAAATGTGCATTTCTTTGCAGAAACCATTTTGCAAAATTTAGACGGTGCGGTAAATCAGTTCTAAGAATTCGAGCCTTACACGCATCTTTAAAGGATGATATCTCAAATCGTGTTCAACAATTCGGTGAAATGTGTCTCTAGTGATGTCCAATCCATTCCTTCTGATTGATATTTTTGGGTTCTCAATAAACTGTTCATGGAAAAGATTAATGTTTTCATGTGTTCATTCTTTTCTCCTACGACATGATCACTTTTTGTTCAAATTTAAAGTGGTTTCTTCAGTTTTGAGCTTATTAACTTTTGTCAATAGGGTTTTATAGAAGGTGGATATCTTTCCAGAAAGCGTTGTTCAAAATTAGGTTGAACCTGTGTAAAGCTTCCAGTGTTTAAAAAATTTGTCACAACAAAAACTCGTTGTTCTTTTGAAAGCTGCATTTTGAGGGTTTCGAATAAAAGATAAAAATTAACATCGAAATGATTTTATAAATATCAATTTCATCTCAAAAACCAACTTTCAAATGGTAATTATATTTTTTATTTTTTTACCTGCATATAAAATGAATTTATACCTTTTATGATTTTTTCGTATGTTTCGTTCTCGCGTAAGCCCTTTTTATTTATCTTTTTTTAATTCGCTGTAGGATATTTAATTTTTGTCGTAACTCTTAACAGATTTTCAAGATAGATGCAGAAAAAGTAAACGAATAAAAGCATCTTTTTAGATAATTTCTAGTTTTGATAGTTTGTAAAATAAACTAGTTTGAAAATGGGTTTCCTTTTTTTGCGCCACCCTGTATACTGTTAGTTATCAATGAATTAATAGAATAGTTGATATAATTGGAACAATTACCTGAAGATGTATTTTGCATTATCTTATACAAATTGTATATAGCATAGCATAGTGACATAATGGTATAGTGGCATAATGGTATAGTGGCATGATGGTATAGTGGCATAATGGTATAGTGGCATGATGGTATAGTGGCATAATGGTATAGTGACATAATGGTATAGTGGCATAATGGTATAGTGGCATAATGGTATAGTGACATAATGGTATAGTGGCATAATGGTATAGTGGCATGATGGTATAGTGGCATAATGGTATAGTGACATAATGGTATAGTGGCATAATGGCATAGTGGCATAATGGTATATTGGTATATTGGTGGCAAAATGGCATAGTGGCATATCAAATATTTAATGTTCATCAAATTTACTTATGTGCTTAATTTTGTTACATATTTTGAAAGAAAAAGACAAATTTTCTACTTTCATAGATAAAGTATTTGTGAAATTAAAATTATTGTAGGTTTATTATAGAAATATTATGATATGCTCCAATCAAAATAAAGATGCTAAATGATATAGAATTTTAGGTGGCCGGAAATTTTCGATCTCAGAATTATAAATGACCTCTCAACATAAATGGCCGGTATGTAGTTTGTTGTATCCGCTATAGTTTGTTGGGTTCTAGGTAAATTGCTCGAAAACAATTGCTCGAAAGACAATTGCTCGAAAACAATTGCTCGAAAAACAATTGCTCGAATGAACAATTGCTCGAAAGAACAATTGCTCGAAAGACAATTGCTCGAAAAACAATTGCTCGAACGAACAATTGCTCGAATGAACAATTGCTCGAATTATCAAATTGCACAGTTTTCGGTTTTATAAAAGTCAGTTATTCATGAAGTGGAGCTGCACCTAACAATGTTTGTTTCTTTTTAGTAATTGATCATTAATCATTCTATAAATGATTTTAATTATTACTCATTCTGCATAATCTTTTTTTGGACCGTTTGTGCCTTTTCGTAGGTAACATGAGAATTGGAATCATGTGGTGAATCACTACCATTCATGTTTTTTTTTTTTGTCATAAAACCCGAAAAAAATTGTAGATTTAGTAAAACTCTGCCATAACTTTGAGTTATTTCACCTATTGAGGTGCCACATACAGATAGGCTAGTAATAAATAAGTTTTTTTTTATAAAATCGAAAATTGTGCAATTTTATAATTCGAGCAATTTTGTTTATTCGAGCAATTTGATAATTCGAGCAATTGTTCATTCGAGCAATTGTTCGTTCGAGCAATTGTTTTTCGAGCAATTGTCTTTCGAGCAATTGTTCTTTCGAGCAATTGTTCATTCGAGCAATTGTTTTTCGAGCAATTGTTTTCGAGCAATTGTCTTTCGAGCAATTGTTTTCGAGCAATTTACCGGCTACCAGTTTGTTGTATTGCACACCTCATGATAGTAAAATGACCTGGCATTAATTGCATTCATACCTCAAAGTGAACATTCCAAGACCGAATTTTCAGCTCAAATCTCATGCTAAATAAATGTCAAAACATGTCAAAATTACTAATGTTACGTATCATTTTACAACGGTTAATGATGTTATCCGCTTCTATTAAATACACTACACATTTTAGTATTCATAATTTCAACTTTTTCTATTATTTTTCTTTAATAAAATCACTATAAAATGAGACCGAATTTTCCAAGACCGGATTTTCTGAGACAGAGTTTTCCTAAAACCAGAATCTACTATACTATAGGGATTCGAGACGCGATTTTGTATATCATAATTATAAAGTAAGCCACCTCGATTTCCTGATGTGTGACCACCATACAACTACTAAGTATAGTATGACCAAACATTTCATATTCTAAATTACATTGGGAATAAATATCTCGATATGCTTAAGAATATTAAAAAAAAATAACATCATGATAGTGTTCTGGTAAATTATAATGTTTATAACATTATATTATAAAATTGGAACTATAATTATTTATTATTTATTCTAAAGAAATTTACGTCTTTAAATAACCCACGAAAATGTTAATTATATTATCCTCCAAACTTTATATTTCAAACTGTAGATTAGAAATCAACACTCACTTACTGTCTATTGTCGCAGAGGTGCTAAAAGTTGTGAAAAAAGTATGTTGTTATGAATTGGAAATGACGAATATAAATGTGTTGCCCCAAGGCCCTAAACGGAGTGTTCCATTTGAAGTTCAAGTGAAACCAGCGCTGAACGACCAGTGTAATTTACGTAATAAGACATTTAAAAAATCAGCTCATTCACAAAAAAAAATTGACTAGTATTTTGTCAGTAAATAAACTGTAGCAGTACTTGTTTGATTTTGAAATTTAATGAATTAAAAGGTTTTTATAACTCATATACCCACTGCTAGAAAATTAGTGGATGCACATAAAACTGTAATTTTCGTTCTCAATCCCAAAAAATCCTACTTAAATACAGTATTAATTTCATTATCGTTTGTACAAGAAATAACTTGTCAGAGAATGAGTTAGTATCTATACTTATAAAAAAACTGTCGTATAGTTTTGGTTAATTTTGAAAAACGATGACTATAGTAGAAGAAATGAAACAGTCATGGGAGTAATTTTGACAAAGAAGAGCAACAGGTACCTACTATGGTAGAGGAGTAATAATTTACCTGCTGATTTCTGTGCCTCTCGAAGAACCAAGAAACCTCTGATGTGCTCACTTGATCATTTTTGCTTGGTGAGATCGTAGATTTGTGAATGGAGGTTTTCTCAGCAAATGTAAAATTGCTATTTTGTGGTACATTCGAAAGAACAGGAGACATACAATTTCTCGAATTTATCTTGTAACTATCCGTGTCTTTCGGACCAAATCTTGCAGCTGCAGAGAAGAAAGGATTTGAGAGTACAAATATGCAATATCTAATCTGATGCATCCAATATTTGAATCAATGTATGAAAAGTTAAAGTTATTTTCGCAAATGACCTCGTACCCAAAATGTGTTTCATTTCAAAATTATTCAAAATGTGTGGAGGCATCACTAATAGAAAATAGCTGCTGCGTACCGGTATAATCCAGGGCAAATGAGTATTTAAGACCGAGCTGCGCACAGAATCAATAGTTAGACACGAATCTAAGAGGAAGGGATATTGAGAAGAGAGAGAGAGAGGGCAGGCAGTCGCAGCTTCAAAAGCTCAGTCAACACTGTCCACCAGAGGGAATTACATTAGGATGCACGTAGGCGCTCTTTGCTCTTCAGCTCCTCTTTTCAAGAGTCCTTCCTTCATATCTCTGAGCCAAGCCACCTACGCTTTAAAGCTCCGCCCACATCACCCACGCATATTGGCACATGAGCTTTTCTTCGGAAGGCTCTCTAGCTCACGAAAGGTCAAGCATGGTGCCTATGTACTTCATTCAATTACACTCTAACTTAGTGGTCATTCAATGTTTTACTTCCACAGAGTCCTCTAACGCTAATTTCACTCGCATTCTTCCTGAAGTTAATTATGTTTTTAAACACAACGTATCACACATAAATATCGAATGAATGTTAATTTGACGATGTTATCGGCAATTAAGATTACAGGAGCACTGCTTTATTGTGATTTTAATGTTCATAAGCAATACTATTTCTTCTTACTGATTCTTTATTACTGAAAGTTTTCCAACATTAAAACAGGCATAACGGATAAAGAACAATTTCATAGTAATTCTTCCAGAAACAATTATATTTGTACAAAAATTACTTATAATTGGATACATATGATATCCTAATATTATTCCTAGTTAATTTGACAAACATTTTACACATTGCAATCTAATGTTTTTCTATTTATATTTGAATCAAAGAATTAGAGTTTGAACATTTAGTATGACTTCCCTTTATTTCACTCATTTATTCCAATTCATATGGTGATTATATGGAACTTTGGCAGCCAATTAGGAAGGCATGGTACAAATATAGTTGGGAAAGGTATATATATTAATAGTTTGGAATGGTATATATTAATAGTTTGGAATGGTATATATTAATAGTTTGGAATGGTATATATTAATAGTTTTGAATGGTATATATTAATAGTTTTGAATGGTATATATTAATAGTTTTGAATGGTATTTATTTATAGCATTCACTATTGGAGTTGCAAACACTCACTCAGATGTTTCATTGAAAGTATTGTGATAGGTTCATTGCTTCTATGTACATATTCCAATTAACTTTGGAAAAGAAATAAACTATTTTGATTTATTTAAAAGTGGAATATAATACAGAATAAAAAAGTGCTATTATTTTATAATTATTAACTTAAAATAAAGTGTGTTCTATTCATTCACTGGTGTGTACCAGTCACTGATGTGTACCAGTCACTGATGTGTACCAGTCACTGATGTGTACAAGTCACTGATATGTACCAGTCACTGATATGTACCAGTCACTGATGTGTACCAGTCACTGGTGTGTACCAGTCACTTGTGTGTACCAGTCACTGATGTGTACCAGTCACTGGTGTGTAATAGTCACTGGTGTGTAACAGTCACTTGTGTGTACCAGTCACTGGTGTGTACCAGTCACTGGTGTGTACCAGTCACTGGTGTGTACCAGTCACTTGTGTGTACCAGTCACTGGTGTGTACCAGTCTCTGGTGTGTACCAGTCACTGGTGTGTACCAGTCACTGGTGTGTACCAGTCACTGGTGTGTACCATTCACTCGGTAAGAAAAGTTGCAAGAAGGACAGCTTTAAAAGCCACACACCAAAGATGACTGAGACTGTAGTGACTGAGACTGTAGTGACTGAGACTGTAGTGACTGAGACTGTAATGACTGAGACTGTAGTGACTGAGACTGTAGTGACTGAGACTGTAATGACTGAGACTGTAGTGACTGAGACTGTAGTGACTGAGACTGTAGTGACTGAGACTGTAGTGACTGAGACTGTAGTGACTGAGTCTGTAATGACTGAGACTGTAGTGACTGAGACTGTAGTGACTGAGACTGTAGTGACTGAGACTGTAGTGACTGAGACTGTAATGACTGAGACTGTAGTGACTGAGGCTGTAGTGACTGAGTCTGTAATGACTGAGACTGTAGTGACTGAGACTGTAGTGACTGAGACTGTAGCGACTGAGACTGTTACGACTGAGACTGTAGTGACTGAGACTGTAATGACTGAGACTGTATAGTGACTAAGACTGTAATGACTGAGACTGTAGTGACTGAGACTGTAGTGACTGAGACTGTAATGACTGAGACTGTATAGTGACTGAGACTGTAATGACTGAGACTGTAGTGACTGAGACTGTAGTGACTGAGACTGTAGTGACTGAGACTGTAATGACTGAGACTGTATAGTGACTGAGACTGTAATGACTGAGACTGTAGTGACTGAGACTGTAGTGACTGAGACTGTATTTAAATAACAATCACTTCTCTATTGATGTAATTTAGGCTAACCAATTTTTACTTTCCAATCACTCTTCAAATCATTTCTATAATCATGTTTTACTATTAATAATCTGGTGGCTAGTTAATAATGGTTATCATTATATTTCAATGTCTTAAGAGTTAAATAGGAAAAAGTGAAGAACTTTACATACAGAGTAAGTTACGAATTATCTGTGGTTCAACATCATCGGTCATATGAGAAAAACGATATTGTAATTATTATTTTATTATATACTTTTTCTTATATGACCGAAGATGTAGAACCGACAGATAATTCGTAACTTACCCTAATGGGTGTTATTGATGTCCATTGCACCAGTGTATTAGGGAAGTCCTTTCGAAGAATGGCTTCGAGTGCATTTCCTAGGAAAGAAATTGTTGGTGGGAGTGAAGTGGTGCGCATGCGCAGAGCACACCCCACTTTCATTGATAACTTCTGTGTGCGCAACAGCACCCACACACACGCACACAACTGAATGTGCACATGCTCTGTACGTCAGGAGCTCTTTGGAACTTTTTGTTTGTCAGTGAGATTCAAATTCATTTACTTTTCAAGAACAAAAGCTTTTCATGATGTCAGAAGAGGTTATAAAAACAATGGGCTTTGTAAGCGGATCTGCAAAATGATCAAATAGAGTACCTATTGATTTTCTTTAAAGATATTCAATTGATTCTATTTAAATATGAGGCTTAAATATACCACAAAAGAGTTTTTTAAAACTGTTTCACATGAATATATCGAATCGATGGATTTATCGAGTTATAGAATGTTTTCTCAACATAAATAATATTACTAGGAAATGGTCACCTAGCAATTTAATAGACTATAATATCAGCCCGCGCAATAGTCCTATCTCTGTGTCTCCTATGGTCTCTTGAATGTCTCGCCATGATGACTACCTAAACGATTCTTCCGCATTCTTCACCAGAACAATACATTTAACTTCTCTCTCTCTCTCCATTATTAACCCTTCTCTCTATCTCCTTTATAACCCCTTCTCTCTTTTTCCATTATAACCCCTTCTCTCTTTCCATTATAACCCCTTCTCTCTTTCCATTACAACCCCTCCTCTTTTTCCATTATAACCCCTTCTCTCTTTCCATTATAACCCTTTCTCTCCCCAACTCACATCATTGCTTTACCTTTTTCTCATTTGTCATACCGCAGAGCTTATCTAGGTAGCACAGTTCCCCCCTGCCTCAACTCCACTCTCAAACAGCACTCTCTCCTCCACTCTCTCCACCACTCTGTCGACCACTCTTTCCACCACTCTCTCCACCACTCTTTCGACCACTCTTTCCACCACTCTCTCCACCACTCTTTCGACCACTCTTTCCACCACTCTTTCCACAACTCTCTCCACCACTATTTCCACCACTCTCTCCACCACTCTTTCGAAAACACTTTCCTCCACTCTCTCCACCACTCTTTCGACCACTCTTTCCACCACTCTCTTCAACATCTCTCCACCACTCTCTTCTGATATTGCACCACTATGCATCCTTTTCCGATTTCATTGACACTTTCAGTCTGCGGATTCACGTCTCAGTTGTCTATATATCTGCAAGCTGCTCTCCGAAATGAAAGATTTACCCGGATAGCTTCATTTCTCATTCATCTAAATATACTAATAAAATATTAAACATCAATTTTAATATCAACACTGTTTCATTCAACTCAGTTTTCAAACGTTCTAAATTTAACCAATTTTTACCATCTTTCAACATACAGCTTTCTTCGGTTGAATAAATATGAACCCTTCAGATCTTACCCATCACATCATTATTTCCAATTTGCTGAATCAAATCCATCTACAACACTGAATATCGGTACTAGGACAGAATACTTAATTAACGGACAAAATGCCTAACGGACAGAATGCCTAACGGATAAAATGCCTAACGGACAAAATGCCTACTGACGGAATGCCTAACGGACAAAATTCCTACTAACAAATGCCTATGGACAAAATGCCTAGCGGACAAAATATGCGAATATAGAGTATTTAATAGGATAATAACGTAAAAGATTTTTGAAAAAATATTGAAGACGTATTTGGAATGAAATTATTATTGGTAAATATTGAAGGGATATTTGGAATGAAATGATTATTGGTTAATAAAGAATAGTATACATTATAATGTAATAACCCTTCTCATTGAACACCAAATGTATTTTTTAAATTTATGTAAAAACGAAGTTAATGAAATATACTTCGTCTCAGTTACCATTCAAAAAGGTTACTGCATGTAGTATTTTTTCCAACGGAACTTCTAATATTAAGGTAGTTAAATAGCACAATTACCGACGGTCATTTTTATAACCATATGGGTAGTTAACTGCATCTCAGCAACAAATTTATAGAAAAATTGAAATTTCAGTTAATAGGAACGAAAGAAACCTTACTTGCTTTAGAATTCTCTAAAGCAACTGTAGCTATCTCATTTATTTAGTTATAATTATTTACCTTCTCTAGAATATATTCATTTCATTGCACATGTATGTATTTAAAAAATTTCCATTTCTATTGCGCCAGCTTTATGTGCAGTACGCCATTTAAAAAATTTAAACATCCGAAAATTGTGGTTGCCTTTCTATTCTCCTCATATTTCCTGTTTAATATTTTCCCCAAAGGGGTAATTCATTCAAAATATATTACTTTTTTAGGATTTTATCTACATTTTATTTTTCTTATTCATTACAGTGTTTCTTGTATTTATAATAGTTTATTTGTATTTTAAGTTGTGTCAGTTTTCTTTTCACTACAGGCACGGCGAATCACGCACGCCATTTTCCTTTCCATTTAACGATTTATTATTGTATCACAAAGCCATAAAATACATGAAACTAGATTATGTGCACTCGGTAGAGCGCATACCTTCGCCTCCGCTTTGACCCGTTCTCCCCAAAAAATTAAGAAACTGCTAACTGGATAATATTAATCGTTCCTTTTTGAGTAATTGAGTTATAAATGACCTTGACCTTTGACCGGATCACTCCCAAAATTCTACCAGATGGTTCATGTATATTGACCAATCGTCCCACCAAGTTTCATGCAATATGGTTCAATAATTTTTGAGTTATAAATGACCTTGACCTTTGGCCAGCTCACTCCCCAAATTCTACCAGCAGGTCACTGGACATTCACCAATCGTTTCACCAAATTTCAGGCAATTTGGTTGAATACTTTTTCAGTTATGCGAATAACAAGATATTAAATAAAAAAATGCCGTCAATTATATAAGTGTTTATATAATTAAAATAAATAATCTAATCTTAAAGCAAACTTATTTTAATTAATAATTTTCATTTTTTGTATTATTTTTAAATTACCTTTTCTTTTCGTTCTCTATGTTAGCGCTGACAGAAGTTTTCTATAATTTAAGTAGCTATGACTATGCTAATTGTAATTAAATTTATAGGTTGAAGCCTGGTTCTCGATTTTTCTCAATATTTCGCACCGTGCACGGATATTTCGTCCACGGACAATTCGTCCACGGACATCTCGTTCAACAGACATTTCGTCCAACGGACATTTCGTCCACGGACATTTCGTCCACGGACATTTCGTTCACGGACATTTCGTCCAAGGACAATTCGTCCACGAATTGCTTTATTTTGTATTATATCTATTGTGTGCATTTATTTTATATATTATATTATTTATATATATTCTGCAATATAAAAGTATTTAACACCCTTATTTGATGATAATTATAAATGTATGGTCTTTGCCTAAATTCTTATAGCAATCTTTTTATCCTGTTGGCCGGCATCAGTAAAATAATAAATATGAAAACTTTTTAATGATATATAGGCAGGCCCCGCTTTTGTTACAATAATCATCAATAGTAATATTTAGATTAGGTAATTAGATGCACTATTGGTTCAGAAATTAGTATTTTATAGCATAATATTTTTAACACAGATTTCCTAAATTACATACATAATAATATGTAGGTATATGTTATAAAAAAAATTATAAAAAATTATCTAGATATTGGTACTTTTTAGTGTTACGTTTAATTATTTAAACGTAAAAACGTACGTGCTATTGGACTGTTTATATTTTCGGACTTATATATACTTATATAATAATAATTATTATTTACCTCTATTGTAATTACTTTAATTCCTACGTATCCACACATTTATTCTTGTTAGGACCCTGCTATTTCAGTTTTAAATTTTAGATACTCATAATTCATTAATTAATGCAAAATATTAAGCGAAGTAAATAACTTAAAAAAATAGTCAATCCGTTTAGCATATTTAATTTTATAACTGTAATCGATAGATAAACATTTTTATGTGTTAATTCATATACGGCTTAAATCACTATTATATAATTGTATATTTACTCCTGCCTATTAATGTAATAGTGAAAAATAACATAAAATATATTCCATAAACACTTTAAAATACAAATAAAGCCATTCGTGGACGAATTGTCCGTGGACGAAATGTCCGTTGAACGAAATGTCCGTGGACGAGATGTCCGTGGACGAGATGTCCGTGGACGAAATGTCCTAGACCCATTTCGCACATGTACCATTTTTTGGATTGGAAATAAAAGAAGAAAACCTTAAAATCATTATTCCTGCAATATAAAGAAAAGAAATTATATAAATAAAATTATCATACCCACACAAGTATTGTGAAACTCCTGAGTTTTAAAGTATTGGTTTCATCGTAACTCAGAGCCACTTCACCACTCAGTGACACTTACTGTTTTTTTATAATTGAAATATTGGAGAAAACTATAGTCTTTGAGGGATAACTAGCATTAAGGACAAAGATAAGGATAAGGATTTTTAATGATGAAAAGTACAAAATGAACAATTATTCATCAAGCCCTTTTATAATTTCTTAATGATAGGTTATTTTCGGGCATGACGCATAGAATTCCTGACGTATATCGTTTTCTATAATTTAAACTTAGAAAATACTTCATAACTCAAGTGCATTTCATAACTCAGGTCCTTCATTACTCGAGTGCTTCATAATTCAGGAGTTTTACTGTATACAAATGACTAGATAGATATGATTGTAGCTATCTTATAAAATAAACGATATTCGAAAAATTGAAATTGAGGAATAAGATTATAGCTATCTAATGAAGTAATCATAATATAAAAATTCAAAATAGAGCAAACATTAGTAAAAAAAAAAATCACAAAAACAGAGAAATAAGACAGTGTTTACACTAAGCACGATGAGTTACAAATGTAAATATTCAATGTGATAGCTCTTTGTTTCCACTTTCACTCTAACTGTCGTCTCTGTTTTCCATCTACCACTCTAACTATCGTCTCCGTATTCCATCTATCACTCTGAATATCGTCTTTGGATTCCATTTATCACTCTAACTATCGTCTCTGTTTTCAATCTAGCACTCTAATTCTATCGTCTCCGTTTTGCATCTATCACTCTAACTATCGTCTCTGTTTTCCATCCACACAGAGAACGGTTTTGTTGATACAACCAAAAAAAGAAAGGTTTTTGGTTGTATCAACAAAATAAGTTAATCATCTATGAGCCATCAAAATAATTTTGTTATAGTAAATATATTTTTTTGTTAAGTTTTTTTTTGTTATAGTTACACTAGAATTTTCAAGGTTACAGTAACTAGAGCTTATTATTAGTTATAGTAACATTACAATACTGTTACTTCAAAAAATGTATTTTGTTATGTCAACAAAAAGTATATTTAGAGCAACACAAATAATTTTTAGTAGCAACACAATCATATTGTTATTTTAACTGAAGAAATAGATTATGCTGTTTTAATTAATATTTCTTATTTTATTGCATATAGTGTATATGTAAATTTGGCTGTAAATCAATTAGTTTAGTGTCACTTGTTCTTTACAAATAAAATGGGAAGAAATGAACATAGAAATGAAGTGGTGTATCCGGGACCCAAACTTACGATCTGTAGACTTCAATCTGTGGCGCTATTGGATTGGAATAAACTATAAGCAATATGAAAACACGCATGCCTTTTAAAGTTATTATAAATAAATTTAATTTAATATTCTAATGATTTTGTATCTTATCTTTTTTATCATAAAAAGCAATAGAGCATTTCAATTGAATAGTTTTATTATAGCTATCTATTAATATTTATCAATTTCCACCTACCTACCTAGTTAATTATTAATGTTTACCAATACTTGTTTTGCATCTGTCACTCTAGCTATCGTCTCCGTTTTCCATCTATCACTCTAGCTACATCGTCTCAGTTTTCCATCTACCACTCTAATTATCGTCTCCGTTTTGCATCTATCACTCTAACTATCGTCTTAGTTTTCCATCTACCACTCTAACTATCGTCTTTGCATTCCATCTATCACTCTAACTATCGTCTCTGTTTTCCATCTATCACTCTAACTATAACCGTCTCTGTTTTCCATCTATCACTCTAACTATCATCTCTGTTTTCCATCTATCACTCTAACTTTCGTCTCTGATTTCCGTCTATCACTCTAACTATCATCTCTGTTTTCCATCTATCACTCTAACTATCGTCTCTGTTTTCCATCTATCACTCTAACTATCGTCTTTGCATTCCATCTATCAATCTAACTATCGTCTCTGTTTTCCATCTATCACTCTAACTATAACCGTCTCTGTTTTCCATCTATCAATCTAACTATCGTCTCTGTTTTCCATCTATCACTCTAACTATAACCGTTTCTGTTTTCCATCTATCACTCTAACTATAACCATCTCTGTTTTCCATCTATCACTCTAACTATCGTCTCTGTTTTCCATCTATCACTCTAACTATAACCGTCTCTGTTTTCCATCTATCACTCTAACTGTCGTCTCTGTTTTCCATCTATCAATCTAACTATCGTCTCTGTTTTCCATCTATCACTCTAACTATAACCGTCTCTGTTTTCCATCTATCACTCTAACTATAACCGTCTCTGTTTTGCATCTATCACTCTAACTATCGTCTCTGTTTTCCATCTATCACTCTAACTATCGTCTCTGTTTTCCATCTATCACTCTAACGATCGTCTCTGTTTTCCATCTATCACTCTAACTATAACCGTCTCTGTTTTCCATCTATCACTCTAACTATAACCGTCTCTGTTTTGCATCTATCACTCTAACTATCGTCTCTGTTTTCCATCTATCACTCTAACTATCGTCTCTGTTTTCCATCTATCAATCTAACTATCGTCTCTGTTTTCCATCTATCACTCTAACTATAACCGTCTCTGTTTTCCATCTATCACTCTAACTATAACCGTCTCTGTTTTCCATCTATCACTCTAACTATCGTCTCTGTTTTCCATCTATCACTCTAACGATCGTCTCTACATTCCATCTCACTCATACTTATGTATGTTCCTCTTCACAATGTCCGATCTGCATGAACGAACCAAACTTAGGACTCGTAACTAAAACATATCACATGGAAGTATAAATCGAAATATTCATAAAATGTGTCACATGACACATAGTACATTATTTTCATTATAAATAATATATCTGCAGTGTTTATATTTAAAGATAATCGAAAGAATTTTTTTCAAGAAATAATAACTATGAAATTTATAAATTATATTGAATAAATGTTTGTACATATAGTAATGAAGTGAAGAGAAATAGAAAGGTTCAGATCAATACTTTTAATGTTCTTTTTACGTAAATAGGAGATAAAAAACTGAAACACTCAAGATAACTTGGGACTTTTCTTTCAGCGTGTTACTTAATATTGTCTTATTGATGATGTACATTTCATTAATAATTAACACTATTTTTCAATATTTACTGCCTTCTCCAATTATTTGAGGAAATGAAACCTGCATAAATTCGTTTCTCTTATATTTGAATACTTTTAACAAATATAAATATTAGGTGAGATCCTTGACATATTTTCTTTGGCTACTGCTATTCGTGAAAGGTTCTAATTCATATTTCATTTACTTATTAAGAGGATTACTATAACAGCTCTGAATTTCAAGTTTGTCATTTTACCTACATAAAACAATAGTAGTGTTTCTCCAATGAAAAATTAATATACATCGCTGAACACTATTTTAAAAATCATAGCAATGTAATATTTGAACATTTCTCCGATTACGACATTGTTGTCGGCTCCATCTCTTCCTGAAATTTGGATACTCTTCTTAGAATTTTAATGATATCTGTTTATTTTTATTGTATTACTATTAATAGTGCAAATACCAAAAAAGAAAGAAGTAAATGAACAATATTTCGGTAGTTTCTGGAAACTAAATTTATTTAAACTGAATTCATATACCTAAAATCAAATAACTACTTTATTATTTCCATTTTAAACAAAATAAAGTCGAAAGTGTATTGGAAATTTAACGAACGAAGCTCACTAAAAGTGTTTTTAGTTTTAGCTCTCGTGGAATTCACGCTCTATAAATAACCGCCGATTGTGATTGTTGTTTTTCATTGAAATTCAATTTCCTCCTATACATTTTACAATTGAGTTGTGCTATTTCAGATTCGTTAGAAACAATAAAAAGTTGGCTTCAATTTGGAATGAGTTTTTTGACTTAAAATTATAAAGAATATATTTACAAACAATAAAATTCGGTTGTTCTCTGCTGCATTATAAGGAATTTTTTCAACGTCGTTCTAAGGTGCTGGTGAAAATATAGATCAGGCTTTCATATATCTATAAATATTGCGTGGCCGGTAAATTCCACCGCGGAAAGTTCCACCAGGAAGATTCCACCGGCGTTAAATGCAAGATGTGGAAAATTCCACCGCGGAAGATTCCACCGCGGAAGATTCCACCATTTTGAAAAAAATATACAAATGAACAATATAAATAAACAGTTTGTTTTAAAATGTATTTCTAAGTCTAGGTAATTGATAATTATAAATGAACAAATCTTCCTTATAAATATAAAACAATTAATAATCCATCATATGGGCATTAAATATTTAATAAAAAATGGTTAATAGTGATAGACTATGACGCTGGTATTGGAACACCAACCTGTGGCAACACTGATAAATTTAGCTTTTTGAATCTGTCAACAGAAAAACTAAAGCTCAGATTTTAATATTTGATACAAAAATAAATTTTGTTAGGTTTCATTATTGAAAATGTTAATAATAAGCAGCAATATGACAAGCATGTTTTTAGCGTCTATTTCTTTAGAGTCAATTTAAATCAGAAACCTGCTGAACCGAATTTATATTAAGATGTTGCATATCAAAAGAAACTCTGTACTTTTATGATTTATATATCTTATGTGAGTTTAGAAATTATGATTTTTATTCGTATGTTTGTGGTTTCAGGTCGAAGCTAGTTAATGTACCGCAATTTACCCGCTTAACGCTATGTTTAAAAATTTATTTGAAACGCAATATATTTAAACTTTATTTTGTAATAGTTTCAAAAGAGATTATTAAACAGTTACAAAAAGTTTCAGCTTTGTAATTTTTCTTTTTATATCAAAATATATCGATACTAATTAAATATTTTATTTCAATACGTGTCAAATTTATTATTTAATTCCACTTTTTATCGTCGCTGATTCAAATAGAAATATGTATTGGTATATTAAAAACTTGAGTGATAATAGATAATATATGAAATAAAATTTATGTTACAAACAAAATATTATCCTGAATTTTAGTTTCATCATAGATATGTTTAAAGGAAAATCAAACGAAATCTAAATTGTTGGTCACTGGGGCAGTGGAACTTTATTGTTGAATTTCCATGATTTAAATTTTATTAAAAATTTAATTGATTTATATTTAAAAGATCGTTTGATCTGCCTATCATTTCGTATATTCGCCTTAGCTTATCTCGTAGTTCTTGACTTAACATAACATATTTTTATAATTTCTTAACTTTCTAACGAATGAAATGTTGATCGGTTACCACAAAAAAAACATTTTTCTTTAAATCAGTTAATATTAAATTTTATACCATCTGTAAATGAAATCCAATATTATGCTGTGGAATCTTCCGCGGTGGAATTTTCCGGCGGTGGAATATTCTGTGGTGGAACTTACCAGCGGTGGAACTTACCTGGTGGAACTTACCTGGTGGAACTTTCCGTGGTGGAATTTTCCGCGGGGGAATTTACATAGATCCAAATATTGAACCATGTATTTATTACAAATATATTATCACCCTATATAATACAGGGTGATACTTGTGAAAATTTTAATTCCAAATGTTAACAAATCTCCAAGATATAATCTTTCTAATAAAACATGTTTCAATACTCTAGTTTAATTAGTTTTCATTTTATTAGCAAATGAAAAGGGTCAGATGTTTATGGATCACCCTGTTTATGGAGTCTTTTGATCTGTCTGTTGGTTGATCCAAAGAAATATGTCACACTTTAACATATAATATATAGGATTTAATTCCACGACCAAAATAATTGTTCGGATACGGATAACAGAAAAATCTGTAAAAAACGGGTTACAAAAAAGTACTAACAAAATATTCGCGTCACCAAAAATGAGGAATTAGGAAAAATCAGGATTAAAAAGAAACCAGGATTATAAAATGAAAGATTACAAAAAAAACCCCACTATATAGACTACAAAAAATCCGAGATTACATTTAATTTTTATTTATTCAATTGAAAAGACACAATTTTCTGTAAGAATATAGTAAATGACAAACAAGTTTTAAAGCTTCTTTAGGACGTTTTAGTTATTTTCGGCTGTGTAATAACTAATAAGGTCTACAGTATAGCTCCTTTTGGGGCAGTTTTTGAAATCGACATTTCCGAGAGTGCCCGTCTGTAAAATATTAGGTGGCCGGAAGTTTCAGTCTCGAAAATTTCGGTCTTTGAATTATAAATGGCTTCTCAACATAAACGGCCATTATGTTGTTTGTTGTACTGTACACTTCGTGATTGTTTAATGACTTGGCAGGGAGTTTTGACCTGACTTAAAGTTATAACTGTAAGTTTTATTTATACCTCAAACCGAAAGTTTCGAGACAGATTTTTCCGCTTAAATAAATGTCAAAACATGTAGACTTACTAATGTTACTTATCATTTTTCACCGGCTTATGATGTTACATGTTTTTAATAAATACACTACACATTTTAGTATTCATAATTTCAACTGTTTCTGTTATTGTTCTTTAATAAAATCATTATAAAATGAGACCAAATTTTCCTTGCAAGACCGAGTTTTCCTAGAACCATCTTATTGTAGTATAACATCTCTATTTATACTAAGACTTATCCTGATGATATCGCTTAAAAATATGTTTAAAGTTTGTCTTACAAATTGTTATTTCAATGCATCATGATATAATAATATGAATGCGTGATATATAAAATCATGCAATAAAACATAATTGCATTACATTATTTCTTGTGAAATATTATATCGCTATATTGGAATTTGAGTATTGCTATAATTTTCTCTGTGGATGAATATTCAACCGTATTTATTTATAGTCACAGGAACTTTAATGCTGCGAAGAATTCTATAATACTTCTCTATACCAATTGATAATTCATAATTGGCTAATTTTTCCTACTTGTAATCAGTTCACTTGATGATCATTGACTTGAAATACACATTCTATTCTCTAGTTGATGATATTCTACTAGTTCATCGTTGGGAATGCATTGAGATTCCTTAGAAGGTGTTAGGTAGGTAGCATCACACCCTCCTGCCTACCTGTGCCTCTCTTTAGGGTGGAGCCAGCCTACCTTGGCCTGGCGCCAGCACTTTCCCTGCCCAGAGGGGATAGAACAACTACAACCATCTACTTACATCCTTTAAATAGCTCTAAATTAACCATAGACAGGACTAAATAGGAATTCTATTGACTTAATCCAAAGATATCAAATAGAAACTGAGAGAATGTCAGGTTAATTGGCCACACCTTTTCGAGATAGACACACCCTCTCCCTGAGGCACACACCTCTCAGACACACCTTCTTGCTCTCTTCTCAACTCAATCCTAAAATCGCCATTTTGTTCTTCTTTGGCTTTGCATCAATGCATTTACACAGCAAAACAACAAATGCTAATGAACAAAACTTAACACACTTCAATTAGAGAAAAGAAAAATTCTCGTGTCTTTGAGTCGTTATGGCAAAGAAGATATGGAGTCTGCTATACTTGAGTCCAGAGATATGGGGCTGATATTGCTTGTAGGATTTCTTATTTTGTTGTGCTGAATTTACCCACATATTGTGGGTTTAATCTACCCACATATTGTTGGTGTAATTTACTCACATATTGTGGGTTTAATTTACCTACTGCCTTCAAGACAATGTATTTAAATCACTTCGCTCAACTGACAAATTATTGATTTTGTCGCATTTCTCTGTCGCTGTAGAACTTTTTCGAATTTCGGTTCGTTATGAGCGTTATTAGCAAGGCATGATTATATAGGGGTTAAATAGATATCAAATATAGGTAAATTGTAACGTAGTGCAACTGTCTAATTTTAATCAATTATTTCACTCCATTAGTGTTGAAGTGATGAAGAACTTGTGACTTCTAAGACGTTACCATGCTTTGCAAAATACTCTAGGACTACCTAATTCTTTGGTATTTCCTTCACAAAATATGTAATCTTCTTGAATTGTTTAATTTATTTCGGTTAATTAAATTAATTAAAATTAATAACAGTTGTGAAAATTGCAATAATAATTATTATTTATGGAACAGCAAATTTTTATCTCAGAATTAAAAAAAAACTAAATCGTGATCAATGATCATTTTTATAATGCATGTTTTTAATGGTAAACGATTTACTTATGAAAATATTGTATCATGTGAATAACCATTCATAAAAATGTATTCATAGTTGTTATAATCTTTGAATCATCCCTTATAATGAATATATAAAAATTTGTTGTAGTATTCAATTAAGTCTACGGAATAGAAGAACACTATTTGTTTAACGCGTGACACATGCAGCTTACACTGGTGGCCGAAAATTTCTGTCTCGCAATGAAAAATATTCTGCTAACGGACTCGAGCACGCCTGGCAAAGGTTCAAAAGGTTCAATATATAAAATTGGAATAATTTGATTTATTTACACATAAAATCTAATTTAAAAAAAAAATTGTTAGGTATTAAAAATCGCTTTAGAATAAAATTGAAAAGAAAATAAAATCTGTTTTCTCAAAAACTCTAAATTAGATGTTTTTATTTCAAGCTTTTGTTTATTTAAACAATAGTTTGAATCTTCTTAATTATACATTAAGATCATTGTTTTCGTATTTGTTCATTTTAATTTAAGTTTATATATAGTCTTATATACTTTATGAATATTAATTTTGTTAGAATAGTATGTCTTAATATCAAGATTTGAAGCCTAAAATTTATTATTTAGCTGTGATATTATTTTAATGTTATTGAAATTATATTATTGTCTAATACTATTTGTAACATCAGTCTTCATTGATAAAAGCAGTTGGAAAAAATTTATCACTGAGTTTTATTATTTCCAATTTAAAATCAAAATAGTTCGAAATCATTTTACCGACTAAAAACATTTCTTGCTATTTTTCAGTATTTATATTTTTAATAACACAATGTACTGGCAGTGCTTTTAATAGGCATTATTGCATTAATCCATTTTATAGACTACATTGAATTAGCATGTTATATTTCCGAGACCGAATTTTCCGTTTAAATCTCATGTTGAATGAATGTCTAAACATGTCAAAACTACTAATGTTACGAATCATTTCACACCAGTTAATGATGTTAACCGCTTAACAATAAATACACTACATATTTTAGTATCCATAATTTCAACTTTTTCTATTATTGTTCTTCAATAACATCATTATAAAATAAGACTGAATTTTCTTAGAACAGCATATATTTCCAAACTATACAGTTTAGAAATTTTTCGAAAATAAAACTAATTATATTCGCTTGTAAAGCAGTAGGATAGTGTTGAAAATAATAAACATAATCAACAAGAACAACAATAAACGACAGATTGGATATAGAGCATTAACTGAACCACAGTTATTAAAATAAACTAATTTGTATTAATTTAATTATCACCATTTATTATATATTTCTATTTCCATTTTCTCTAGTTTATTCAGATTACTATTAACATACTGCTGGGTACTATTATTACCACCAAATTTATTGAGGTCCATGTACGAGCTATATGGTTCCTATTACTAAAAAATAGTTAGGACCATCTTTAATAATTACCCAATAAATATTAGAAATAATCACTAATGGAAAAATAATCCTAATACCTTTATGTATCAAAGTTAATCATTTTTTGATAATTAATCAAATAATCCATTATAATATTAGTGTTGCAATACTCCTTTATTAACACATTTCTATTCCCTAGAATTGGATATAATAACTTATGAAGTAAATTTAAAGATTCAAGACATGGAATATTGATTATTGAAAAAATCATTAGCAGTCATTTTTCACGATGAAGTACTTTTAACTGTTATCTTATTATTTTTCCTTTAAACTATCTACCTAAAGAGATACTGAATAAATATCTTTGGAAGCAGAACATGGTAAGCAATTACATAAAAGTTGTAATTTATGACCAAAAGAAGAAGAATTCATGAATTACAAAAAGTGTTCAAATAGTATTTTCAGTCTCCGTAGACTTTATTAGATAATGTAACTTCTCACATATAAAATATTATTCAGTGTGTATTTTATACTAATAAGATGTGTGTTATCCGGTATGAAGTAATAAGCATGATTAAATTGCAAAGATATTATTTATATAACATTCAATAAGAGAAAACCTGAAAGAAAAAAACGATGTAATAACTAATAATTAGTATTTAATTTTTATTTTTATTGGTATCCATTGATTATACCTCCAGGTAATATGGATTACATTTAAAATAAAAATTAAATGATAATTCGGCAAACTCCTAGTTTAGTTGACCCTTGGATCGGGTCAACTAAACTAGGAAGCGGGTATATAAATCCTATACTATAGCGTTGAACACTGAAAAAATAAGTTCAAATTATTTTTATGATATTATTGTTTCGGAATTGCTTCTCCGAAATGAAACAGCGCTATGGACTGAGTTTT
Source organism: Caprella mutica (assembly GCA_947561585.1). Taxonomy (NCBI): domain Eukaryota; kingdom Metazoa; phylum Arthropoda; class Malacostraca; order Amphipoda; family Caprellidae; genus Caprella; species Caprella mutica. Next base: position 3,596 of record CANNZV010002195.1, on the reverse strand, counting down.
TATTTAGTAATCTGAGAAAGATACAAAAGAGCAATATAAGTAACAAACACAATAATCCTAATTAGGCATAAAATATGGAAAATTGATGTTTATTTAGTCTTAAACAAATACTTACTACTAGCTGGTAATTCGGTGTAGAGAATGAAATTTGGTAATCGAGAAACATGAGCAAGTTATCAAATTCTCTTAAACATATGGTACAATTAGATAGGAATATGTGAACTGGAAATAATAGAACTTAAGTGAACAGAGCTATGAACGAAGCCTATAAGAGGTGTAATAATTCACCGCACGCACAAAAACAAACTATACCGCCAAACTAACTTATAAATGGGTTTAACTGCTCGAACATTGTGGCGCACAATAGAATAGAATTACTCACATGGATGCGACTTATAAGAAGTAACAAAATAGGTACAGAAAAGAGAAGACAAACAAAGATTCAGTCACCGCTACAAACTATAACTGAGGATAATAGCAATCTAATTGCAAGGAACTTCAGAAGAGAAGAAGTACAAAGAATGGGCAGCAAAGAAAATATAGTACAGCTACAAACTATAAATAAAGCTATAAACAAATTAATGTAAGGTACTTCAGAAGAGAGGAAGTACAAAAATGTTTAGAATAGATATTGCTAAAACTATTGTAACCGTAACAAATAAAAAAGAAATCTAAATAGAAAAAGGATTTAACTAACAAAAAACAATTTAAAACACAACTAACACATTAATAATAATAACAGATCTAACACCTCACACATTTCACAAATTCAACGGCAGTTCTACATGTTACTACTCTCAACAGTATTTCATTTTGAATCGCATATTGAGTGGTTGAATTACGCTGCTTTCCAGCACAATTATGACAGTTGTAAAATAATAACTATTATGATATTATGATTTTTACAATTGAAATTTATATGAAAATAAAATATTATTTGAATGTAATATGCATCTATAATACCGATCAACTATTCAAGATGGTGAAAGGACAATAACCCCCGTGCAAAAAAAAAACCCGGGGTCAAAAAAAAACCGTGCATTATACCCCCGGACAAAAACCCCACGTACAATAAACCCCCCAGACATATAACCCCCGGACAAGAACCCCCCAAGCAAAAAAACTCCGGTGCAAAAAAACCTCGGTCGATATAAATAGCATAATTCATTTTAATTAATTTTCATTAATTTTTTATCAATAAAATTACTATATACTATAAATATAAATAGATATAGTGCACCTAAGGTTAGGTTAGCGGTCCGATTGGGGGGGGGGGGGTTTGGGGAGGGGGGAGGGCTTGCTCTCTCCTCCCCCCCCCCCCGGCCAGATTTGATAGTGACAAAATGTATACTGTACTTATTTTTACTATAAAATAGGTAATTAATTGGGTATACCTTATTGCACGGGGGGGGGGGGGGGTTGTCCGGGGGTATTTTGCACGGTTTTTTTTTTTGCACGGGGGGTTATTGTACTGGAATCATTCAAGAGAATGTCTTATGATTGAAAAAAAATATGAAATTTTAAAATATTTTCAATCCTTCAACTATTCAAGAAAATGTTTTCAATTTGACCTTTCTACAAGTGGAAAAGTATGCTACAAACAACTGTCTACACTTTCTTCAACACCATGAAAATATTAATATCCCTTTATATTATATATACCCGCTTCCTAGTTTAGTTGACCCTATCCAAGGGTCAACTAAACTAGGAGTTTTCCGATAATTCTTATATCAATAGGAACATTCCATTCCATCCTTAGCAATGATGTCTGGCCAGCATATGTACTCCATAGGCATCATCCATTGAACTTTCTATCTGGCCAATTTTAGAGACAAGGGCCTCAGGTACTCCTCGCACTTCTCTCGAGTACCTGAAAGCGAAATTGTAAGTGGAATGGGAAAACATACCTAAAAAAAAAAAAAAAAACAGATCCATTTGTTCCTAAGTTAAAGGCTGTAATTCGTACGATATGAGTATACATAGTTACATTAAATAAATTGAACATCATCTTCTTATTAATAATTCACCTTTGAATAATAATCTTTAAAATAAAAATTAACCTTTTTGAATTTGATATAAACTGTGTCAATCACTATTTTGTTGATGGTTAAAATAATATTAATTGTACAGGATTGAAACTTGGGTCATTGGAAGCATTCTGCTGATATATATGTATTTTTAATCCATATGCAAATTAAAAAGTTACGAACGTTTATGTGTTTTGAAGGCATTTTAACTGTCAATCGCTTCATTGAAAGTCTCTGTAAGTTCATTTGTTTAAAATATATGAAAGTGTAATTTTACCTCATGTAGTTATGTATCATGCTTTTATAAATCGAAGAAATAAAAATCATCAGTAGTTAAAGGAATTACAAATCAGGAAGAATTTAACATATGTACCAAAAATTTTATTTACTAGAAATCACGTTAATTTATTGTGTTTCCTGTAAAAAAACGTAAAATTCCGTTATTTGATAATTACTCGAAATCACGTTAATTTATTGTGTTTCCTGTAAAAAAACGGAAAACTCCGTTATTTAAAAATTATTTGAATCATGTTAATTGACAGAATATATCGTTAAAATACGGATATTTCATTAATTGGGAAAAATTGAAAATCCGTTTTTAGGAAATAATTTGTCACTGTATTTGACCAAATATTTTTATTTCTGTAAAAAAACGGAACCGTTCCGGCATTTTTTTTCCATGTTTTTCCGTTTTTTCACCAGAGAAATTTTTTACAGTGTAGAACCCTTATGTAATAATACATAACTGTAAATTATTAAATATATTTTTCGTTGGATTATAATATGCACTTTCATTTGCTTCCAAACTTACGCCCCACCCTGTAGCTTATGCAATAATTATACACCTATATATGTAGTTATGAATTTTGCAAATTGCATAGATGTTATTTCACCATGCAAATTGTATAGATATTATTTTCGAATTGCACTATAATATTTGCGTGCATATAATAGCCATAGTGTGTAATTTCAACAATACGTATAGTTTAAATAGCTGATTACTAGGGATGTGACAATATGCAGCATAAAATAGGCATAATTTTTGACACGATATGCAGCATATTATATGCCTATTTCTGCATATAATATGCAAAAAGTCAATGTGCATTTATGCAGATCCAAAATGCATTTTGGAAATATGCATATATATGCAAAATTTCAATGTGCATGTATGCTGAACAGAAATGCATATTGGAAATATATCAGAAATTATTCAATATAGTGTGCATATTACATGCCAAAAGTTAATTACGGAATTAAAAATAAAGTTAATCTGTATATAGTTATGTTTTGAATGTAATTGTACTTTGGAGGTTTGAATGGAACTTACAATGAAACGAAGGTGTAACCTCAAGTTTTTATTTCTACTGTGAAATGTTTAACGTTAGAAAGCAAAATATAACAAAGCTGTTTCAAATTTTGACTCTTTTAATAGTAAGTCAATTTCAAATATACACATTCAATTTCAAACAGTGGAATTGGACTTTATTGTTAAATGGTATTTCAGGTTTCCAATAGTGAATCTCCTTCTATTATCTGCTTATGTATTTTTGTAATGGGAAAACAACC